>JASDQU010282028.1:0-12867 GCA_032191745.1 Picea mariana
TAGTTATGATGCTGCTAAAAACTATCATGCAAAAATTATCATTGTGTTTTGGAGTTGCACGTGTAGGGTGCATTTTCTCTTTCTTAGCCACACGTATGGGTGGTTAGAGAATCTTGTGGAGTGCACATCTTCTCTTTGACTAGTCCACTCATGTGTTTGAGTTGGTTGAGGTGGATATTTCATGATATATTATTATATTGGCTCAAAATGGTTTTAAACCATGGTATTGAGAGTGTGTCTTGTTTTAGATCATGGTTTTTCCTGAGCACATTGTATTGACACATGGTATTGTAATATAACATAGTTTACTACTCATAGTTTTGTGAGGTGTCTTATCTATATAAGGAGGACTCCTCTCTCATTTTTCATGGTTGAAAATAAAGTATTTCGTTTGTAAATCATTTCATTTCTTTGCTTAATCATAAAACAATTTTCATTTTCTCTTGGTGTGGTTGATATAATATTTTAAAAAGAGAAATTTGTTGGATCTAATATGTTTATTTCATACATTTTCCATAGATCTAGCATAGTTACACTTAAATGAGCTAAATTGAAGTCTTAACTCTCAAAATGTCTCGTGATTTTAAGCTCAATCATAACCCCTCTTTTGCTAGCTTAAATTTCCAAGTTATAGGTTTGGTTCATTAGATCTGAAAAATTATTTCTAATGCTCTTCTGTTTCAGATCTAACTAGTTTAGAACAAGTGGATTTTTCTTTAGACCACACTTTATTTTTTTGTTCTTTCACTTGAATGGTAAATGCTTTAAGGTGAAACATACTTGAATGCTTTAATCATATAATCATTTGCTATCTTGGTAAATTCACATTTGTGCTAAACACTTCACTATCACTAAATAATCCTATGTTTTTCACTTAACAAATGGGAACATGGCAATGTGTTAATGGTATGTGTTAATGGTATTCACACTAAGTGGTTTCATTGGATCTATTCATATCCTCAATATTTTTTGTTTTATTTTTTCACGGAAAAACATTCTTAAGAGCATAGATGTATAAATGTCTATTTAAATAATGTCTCTAAATATATGGTTTAAGACACTCTTTAGTACATTTGATGAATGATTCATGTGATGTGGCTTAACATTAGTATAATTTGATCATATGCTGGAAAACACCTAATAGCAATAGATTCTGAAATTTACTTCATAGTTGGTTGAGTTGCTCATTAATTTTCTGCACTTTACTTGGCACAACTAAATCTGAGTTTAGTTCCTTAATGAATAGTGAATACTATGATCTTCATTTATGGTTTCATGATCAAATTATCTTGTTTAAGTTTGGGATTCATTTACAAATATGCAAATATAAAAATGAAATCTTGAGTTTGGAAATGATATGTTAACAAATATGTTATGGTATACCTTTTGTAGATAAATTTCAGATCACACATAATCTACTTAACTTGATTATATGAACATTGAACACATCTTGAGTGAAATCTGCAATCTGCAATTGGTGTTACAGTCACATGGATGACCTTCTTTGTTCAATGCTACATGCTTAATAACACTCACTCATGAATGGTTAACATAGACTTTGAAGTATAATTATGACATTTTTCACTTGAGCACTATTTTATGGTTTAATTTGAGTGAATTGACCAACGCAAATTTACATTATGGTTGCACTAGTCCACTTGGCATTTCCAACATATTTGGGACATTTCACACTTGCTATTTCATATTTAAATGTTGGTAACAACTCTTGGACCTTTGAATTTCCATGTGACACTTTGGTTTATTTGATTTTCACTCATACTTGGGGTTTAATTTAACAATTTATTTGTACACAACATCGCACTTATTTCTAATCTTATCAAGAGCAAATTCATTGATTGAGTTAATCACCTAAGTCATCAATCTAAGCTAAGTAAACACTCTCATCTACAACAAATAGCTTAGATTGTTCTGTAGGGATTCCCCCCTAAGAYAGGGCCTAAGCTAGGGTAGGATATCTAGTGTTTTCTTTCCTTGGTCTAAAGTGTGGGGCAAGGCTAACGAGGTGACGGTGGGTAGCTTGCCTGATAGTACCTCTAGGCTCTCCCATCAAAGTTAGGGCTTCTTTTCCAGGGGTAGAGTTTGAAAGATAACAACAAGAGTTGGATACAACAAATCAATTTGTGAGTCAGGGATACCATTTCATAATTGTTTTTATACGTGGAATTTCTTTGTGATGTTATATATAATTTTTGTGATGGTAAATTAGAAATAAATTCATAGATGAAATGTTGGATTTATGGTTTATAACTCTTGTTGAAGTGAAGAATTTTGCAGGCTGATAGATACTCAAGAAGCACTGGTTTTGTTGCTAGTGTAATAAAAATGGCTAATAGAACTATTGTCAAAGATGTTGTTGATTCCTGGTAAAGGAAAATGAATAAAGAGGAATATAGATGAGACCCATCCCTCATTCCTATTCTTGTAATTCTATATTGAATACTTTTGTGTGGATTTGTGTAGTGGTAGCATGGAAACAATGACCTTATGTGGGTGTGAATTAGTTGAATTGAAGGTTACTGTAGTTATGGAATTTTATGATTCATGCCTATTTATGATTGCTGGAATTTCAATTGTGATATTTTGTTTGTAGGAATAGTAACATGTTTAAATATTTTATGAGATATATTTAATTATGGACTCCATTGGGTAGATGGGTAACGTCCACAATTGGTTGTGAAAAGTCCAATTGCATTATTGGACATGGCCCATTGTTGTAGGTGAAATATGAACATATTCTCATGGAGTCGAAGCTCCCTACATTTATATTGTTTCCCTCCAATGCACTCAGCGTAGATGGCTTAATTTTTTTTTGCATGGTATCATAGATTTTGTTCATGATAGTTATACTACAACCTTAAAGGTCGTTATGAATTTATCATTCCTTGTGGTTTCTCAAATTATGGGTACTTTATTTGATTCAGATACAATTATTAGTTATTATTAGTTTTCGAAGGATGAATTTAGTCATCTCTCTGCTCTTTTATTGATGGGTATATGCATAAGTACTCAAAAAAATGTTTATGAAAATGCTTTCGGCATGGCTAAGTCTGTTTTGTTGTAGATGAGTATTTGAAAACTCCATTGAACACATTGGACTACACCTTAAACCATGGAAAACACAAAATTGCAGCCAAAATGTAAATACTATTTTGAGTTCAGATTTGGAAAATTTAAAAAGGTACAAAATGTCATGGAAAACTCGGAGATCTATGTGATATGTGACTATGTCCCAATTTGATTCTTAGTTTCCAATACAATTGAGTTATGTTTTGTACTCTTCCATGGAAGGGTACACAAATGGTACATAGCAATCCATTTGTGAAAAGGATTTCTATATGGCTTAGATTCTTTGTTGTAGTTGAGCTTTAGGAAACTTGGTTTAATTCATTTGACTCTAGACTATTGTAATGAGCTAATTACATGAAATTGTAGATCCATTGGACTCCATTTCAGAGCGTGAGAAGTGCTCTATTCTCACCCAAATTGCGAGAGTCGTTTAAATATAATCTATGTTTGAATAAATTCATAGTTTTTGGTCCACAATTGTTTGTGGAAAGTCCTTTATTGAGCTTGTCTTATTGCTTTAGATAAACTATGAACCCATTATCGTGGCTTGGAATTGAACACATTGAAGTCAAAGTATGGTCTCAAGGATCCATTAGTCTCCATTTCAAATTGGGAAAAATTCATTATTGTTATCAGATTCTAGAGAATGTTATTGTCCAGTAGAAGGGTACACAAATGGTACATAGCAATCCATTTGTGAAAGAGATTTCTATATAGCTTAGATTCTTTGTTGTAGTTGAGCTTTAGGAAACTTGGTTGAATTAATTTGACTCTAGGATATTGAAATGAGTTAATTACATGAATTTGTAGAGCCATTGGGCTCCATCTCAGAGCCTAACAAATGCTCTATTCTCACCTAAATTGTGAGTCATTTAAATATAAACTATGTTTGGATAAATTGGTAGTTTTTGGTCCACAATTGTTTATGGAAAGTCCTTTATTGGACTTGTCTTATTTCTTTAGATAAACTATGAATCCATTATCATGGCTTGAAAGTGAATACATTGAAGTCAAAGTATGCTCTCAAGGATCCATTAGTCTCCATTTCAATTTGGGAAAAAATCAGTATTGTTATCAGATTCTAGAGAATGTTATTATTGTTATTAGAATCTAGAGAATGTTATTGTCAAGTAAATGGGCATGTAATTTTTTTAGTTGGTAGGTCATCCAATTGTGAATAGAGTTTGCAAATTTATGAAGATCACCTCTTTCCCTCAAAATGTTTTAAATGTTTTGCTGAATTTACTAATTTATGAAGATTACATCTTTCCCTCAAAATGTTTTGCTCTAAAAATGTATAGTAGAGATGGATTTTCTACATGGGATATGTTTTTATTTAGCTTTCATTTACCACAAACTGAATCTAGCTAACAAAGCCGACTCTAATTATGGGTAGCATGGCTCAAATAAAATCATTTCTCGCCTTTTCCTTAAATTAAAGAACCAAAATTATGTAATGTATCAACTAGTTAAATGCATTCATAGCATAATAAAGTTAAAAATTGAAAACTAACGAATAACATACCCATCGTGTATTCTCGTAATTTATTTCTGTCAATGCTTTCCCTGAGAAAAAGCCACGACCTAGTGGGCTATAAGGAACAATCCCAGATAGATGGACGTCAGCCACTGAAACAATGCATTACAGATAGGGAGAAAAAGCTCAGAATCAGCCACTGAAACAATGCATTACAGATAGATGGACGTCTGTTTTGTTAGAAGACAGGAACTCAATAATCAACAGTTTAAAGAATATGACACAAATGGACACACATCCTTTTCATCATGTCTACAAATGGATGTTAGAGGGCAATGAATATCTTGTATTCTGCATTTGAGTTTTCCAGATTTAATGTGAACTAATTTATTGAGACGTCTGCTTGCACAATCCCCACACTCTAAAATAATTTGCAGTTTTCACTTATGGAGCCATTTAAAAAATGGCTTGTGCTTATTCATTGAACTCAGTAGTAAAAGTTGAAATGAATTCAACATAATATATTTGAACCAGTCCCACTGCCCGCATTTCTCAAAATAAAAAAGCAAATTGATAAAACCGACTAGCATAGCCAACCAACAAAGTACAGTTCACGCCATTTTGATTTACCACGTGGCAAGTAGCCAACAAAGAACAAAAATCTCAGATATAATCACAATTGAATCTTCCATTTGGTTTTCGAGGCATAGATTTTGAGGAGGTCGTACAACTGTACGGATTTGGGCATGTTTTTCAAGGCAAAAAATTTCTGGGACAGATTTGTTGTTGAGGTATTTTTTCTTGGCTGAAAGTTGTGAGTATGTTGTTGTAGTGTACTTTCTTGAAGCAATAAACAAGATCTCTCTCTCGTTGGGTTTCCCCACATTGGGGTTTTCCCTCGCATTTGCCTAAATTTCTAAGTTTTTCATGGGTTATTGAATGTTGTCCATTGTGTTTATTTCCACAACATATTTGCTTAGCAATGTGTATTTCTTCTTATGGTAATTTCTGAATATGGGTTTGAGACATTTTGGAAGTTCACGAAAGACAATTATCTCTAGGTTGCTAAGTGTTTGACAGAAATATTAGCTTGCTAATTTCTGTCATTAAAATTAACATGGGCTTAATTACATTCACTGAAAAGTAATCGAAAAATATGTAAGAACCTATTGAAATAGTATCAATGTTAAAGTGGGTATAGAATTTCATATGAGTGAATGCATAACACAATAATAGACAAACATAATTGGACAGAATAAGAAATGTCACATATATTAATGATGATGTAGCAAGAACAGTTGCAAGAGCCCAAAGTAGGTCAGCCACAATATACATACCACCCACTCATCTAATCATCCCTCAATACATCATTATATAGCAGTGTAGTACCCTTAGTTGGTTGCAAGAGCCCAAAGTAGGCCAGCCACAATATACATACCACCCACTCATCTAATCATCCCTCAATACATCATTATATAGCAGTGTAGTACCCTTAGTTGGTTACAGTGGTTTCTCTAAGTTGGTTACAATTGTTTAACCACCTAACCCCTAAACTTAACATTATAATATTACATTAGTCACATTCACTAACATATTGACACACACGTTTGTGTGATATTCTCTAACACATTTGTGCGATATTCTCTAACGGTGACTTGGTGACATCATCAAAGAAAGGTCAAAAGTTTGAGCTCAAGCTTGGTAATCCTGTTGTCTACATTTATCCAAAACAAGAGTGCACCAAGTAAATAAGAAGTTTGAAATCCAGATGAAAACAAGTCCAATAGAGATTCAAATAAGTCTAAATGTTGAAGCATGCATCCAAGAGAGAAAATCCAAAGTCCAAAACTAAGCTCAGAAGAAAAGAAATAATGAAATTATTTTATCCAAAAATTTATGAAGGAGTCAATGGGATTATTCAATGCAACATGCTATTACCTAAGGAAAATATGAGCTAAAATGAAAATTAAGAAGAATATGAGAAAAACACAAAAAACGTAGTCACTACAAGATGGATAATGTATACGATGTCACTGAGTGATACATGTAACACAATTATTGATGATTGATCTAATTGTGTATCATTATAAAGTCCTCAAGAACCTTGATCTATCCCCAAGTCGAAATTGAAAAGATCCATTAGCTCTATCCCCAAGTCAACAGCAATTTGGTGTTGTGATCCGACAAATTCACCCAAGTCAACACCAACTTAGCTTGAAGATGAAACAAGATGATGGTGAGCCATCATCTCTAAAAGAAGGAGGCTAGATCCATCCCTAGGATAACAATGACACTAATCAATTGACTAAAACCCAAGTAAACTTTGACTTGGCTTGGCAATCAAAGAATTGTGCCCAATTCAACATCGACGCAACTTGATGACTAAATAATCCTAACCAAGTTGACAATCAACTCGGCATGGTGACTTCACAAATTTACCCAAGTCTTCTGAATAATCTTGGTGATTCTATAATTTGACCAAAGTTGACTTGGTGATTCTATAATTTAGTATGCCAACAGGGTGGTTCAACCAGTTGTCACCAATGTTGTTGGGCCTTTGGCTAGTTCCACACCAGTAGGTTCCTGATCTAAATCCTTTTGGGCAAGACATGATAGTCTACACCAACATGTTTACTAGGATTCCATCCATGAATGTGGGGAAGAATCCCTTGGGTATCCCCACAAGGTTTTCCTTGGAAACAAACTTAACAATTTAGTAATCAAACTCATGTCGACATCAACATTGATTAATAAATTCAATATTCTAGTTGACTTCAAATTGGCTTTATGATTCAAGAATTTCACCCAAGTCGAATCGACTTGGTGACACAATGTTTATCCCCATTAATTAACTTGGCTTGGCGACTTCAAAACTTTACATAAGTCAACTTCGACTTGATTTGGTAACTTCAACAATTTTATGAGGTCGATTTCAATTCCAACTTGGTGACTTCAATAACTTTACCCAAGTCAACCATCAACTTGGTTTGGTGACTTCAACAATTGTTACCCACATCAAATACGATTCAATTTGGTGATTCAACAACTTTGCCAAGGTTGACTTCAACTAGTTTTTCCGACTCAATAGGTTTATCCAGGTCAACGTTTGACTCAGCTTGGTGATTTAACAATTCTACCCAAGACCTAACTCAATGATTTGACCCATCTACCAAGGTCGAATTTGAAGGGGTTTGGTGATGTGACAACTCAACCTAGGTTGACTTCAATTCAACTAAGTGATTCGATGTCAACAACAACTCCACCAAAGTCAATAGCAACTCATTCAACTTATCAACTTGCAACTCAATTGTTGTAAAAATGATAGAAACAAATTTTAAAGGTTGTTGCCAAAGTTGTTACTTGCTTTCAAAATTTGTTTCTTGTGCCAAAAATTGGTTGTAAATGATTAACAATATCACTCTAATGCAGGTAGAGAGGATGCATGTTCTAAGTTTTTTCACTATTAAGAGCGTACATAGACTAGTCATCGTTCTCAACATGGTCCTAGTCAACATCCCAATCTGATCACCCAAACTCATATTACTAGATTCATTCTATCACCCTCAAATATTAGGAGAGTCTTTGTTGGTTGTTTTTGATCTCCTCGTAGGGTAACCCGACTAGGCGCTCTTAACTCTAGACACTCCCTGGGAAACATCATTAGGCAATGTATTAGTGCCTTCTTTGTTATCAATGTGGCAACAAATACTTGTTCTTCCCCACTCTCTACTTTTTCAACTCTTCTTATTGATATACGGTGGCTCTTCTTTCTTTGTTGTATAACTTAGTCAATTATATCTTCTATTTTATTAGATTTCTAAAGTTTCCTTTTGCATCCTACAATTTATTATCACTAATTGTACTTCCTAGTCCCATTGACCTACTCTTTTAGTCATTCATGGACATTAACAAAATTGTGTTATCTCATCTTGGGTAATGTTTAGAGATTCATGCCAATTTTGTACACTCTTAAGTGAGGTTCAAATTTCTAATTCATAAATAGAATCAATAGTTAGAGTCTAGAATATGATTAGGAGATATTTAAATTTGAATTCCTACCCTTTAGACCTAAATATTTCTCAAAGAAGCTTGCGTAATTGAGAGAAACAGAGTATGTAATTATATATCAAATAGTATCAACATCTTTTGCAATTTTACTATCTCCTCTTGTTCATGATTATCTTAAACCTCATTGGTGAAAGCGATAAATCTAGAAGGACACTCATAGAACTACGAGTCAGTTCATCTATTGAGAATAATCCCTATATCTTAGGGTTGGTGAGTAACCTTGTGACGTAAGTTGAATATGACATTTCAATCTAGATCAAATCCTATAGAAAGGATTTTAAGCCATACCAAATTTAGGTATCCAAGCACCTGTAAAGGGTTTAGTACACATCAAATTTGTTTACGAATATGTTCAAGAAAAGATCCAACAATTATTGGGGTATGTTATGAAATTTTGGATGACATAGGTTATTCCTATATAAAAACATGCAACATTCCAAAGTTGTTCCACTAAATGGCATGGTTCTCTATCCTGCAACTATTTAAAAGGGGTATACATATGGATAAAGACTTGATTGATAGACAAATGAGGGAATGGGTACATTCAATGGAGCTTAAACACAAATTCTCACTAGAAAATACATATAAGTTAATGTTGGAAAGTCTCTAGGACCTTATTCTGATTGATCTTATTCCCAAATTGGACCTCCAAGTGCCCCAGACTTGGTGGTGAGATTGGAAATGGGAGCAAGACACAACATATACCAAATATAATCCCACCTTGGGATACGAATGGATTTGCTTAAAGCCTAAGTTGGAAAGTCATTTGAACAAACTTTGGCATAGAGAACGTGGTTGTTTTGACTAAGAAGCTTATGGAAGCCAAAGAAGTCCCTCTTTGCTTGTTTTTTAACTATAGAATGTCATGTTATAGCCCAAAAATATGTGAAATATGTTGGAGTATTAACACTCCAATAATAGATAAAGTGTAATGTAAAAGTCATGTTAATAAGAGACTAATAAAACGTTAGACTTATGTTAATTAGATATAATTAAATGAAGTAGTTAGGTATGTAGGTAAAGAAATCACCCAAGGAATGACATAAAAGAGAAGCACTCCCATTGTATTAAATGTTCAATGTAATAAACACATATATTTTAAGTGAGTCCAATTTTACCATGTTTCTTGTCTTTCTCATGTGCTCCAAATTTCAACATGGTATCAAAGAGAAATTGGAGAGAAAGATCCACCTATCCATTTGTAACTAAAAGTTCTAAGAGTTAAATATTATCAAGAGAAATTGAAGAGGGGAAGATTGAAAAGGTAATTATTGTAGTTGTTTTAAAAGGGCATAGTGTATCTATTGTTGTTTCTTAGGTCTAAAAAGAAAAGGAAGGAAAAACAAATAAGAAAAAGAAACAATGAAAACCTTCATGAGGTGAATATGAGCATAGAGATGACACAATAGAACGAACCAGTATAACCTACAACCAACAGATGGAAAAAGAAATGAATTTGTTTATTAAGGAAGAAGAAAGTCAACTACGACTCTAAAGTTCAATAGCAGTTAAGAGGTGACTCATAGCCCATGTGTTGATATCCTGAGTAGTCTTCAGAACAATTAGAGGCAACTCGACATAGAGGTAAAGCCATTGAGCAGTTGGTGAGAAGACCAAGGTATCCACATGCCCAACGTAGAAGAGAAGGACCACAAAACAACAGGGCATAGTTTTTTAATTTCCAAATTTTTGCTTTATACAAAAATTATTAATGATCCACTTGTAGATGGAGGACATGAACAAAGCCACCATAGAAGAAGTGCCCACAAGTTTTGTAGGAGAGAACCATTGCAAAAATATCAAACCAAAAACACCCAGAAGAATTTATTTACAGTGCCTACTGCATTGGAACCCTAACACGGTGAAAAGAAGCTACATAGGAAGAGGCCTATATGACATGAGAAAAACAAAGACATCCACAAATATGCAAGACACAAAATTATGAGAAGTGGAAGTTGAAGGAAAGATTCTATAATAGACAAAAGAGACATGAAGAATTAATAAGAAAAATAGAACCTATAATACATAAATGTGATTTTTTTGCAATTTGTCGTAGACGCCAAATAATAGAAGCTCTAACAAAGACACAAATGCCCAAGCAGTGAGTAGAACAAGACAACATTCAATCAAATAGAGRTACAACAACAAATTTTATATTTTKCTCTATTYGAGGTAAAACAAAAGATAGAGTCTCATTTTTCAAGGYTAGAGACAATTTCGCAAAAMAATTATTCTCTCAAATTTAAATTTAAGTAGAAAGAGAKAAAATATACAAAGATTTTTTATATTTAAAAAAATTYCTTATTATGCCTCATTTCTAGAAATCCTCAACAAAGACAGTGTTACCCCTCATATTGCATGAGGGTAACTCTAGTGATTTTCATCACAATATGATTTGCARCATGGTACCCATAGAGTTTTTKATGGAGGCRATATTGGTTTTCTCTKCTCATGAAAATTGCATCCTTCATGTACATGTGGAGGCTTCCAAACACTACACCACACACATCAAGTGGTACTACATCTACCTCCACTTCATCAATGTAGTTTTCACTTATAGCAAATTTGATCTTACAATGATGAATGACCTTGAGCTTTACATTCTTATTTACCCATCCCAATGGCTATGGGAGAGGATGGTCATGAACTTCCAATCCAAGATTACTTACCAAATCATCTACTATGAGGTTGGCATGTGAACTAAAATAAAATAGAGCATCCACCTTTGTCTTCTTGACTTGTATATCAATATAGACAGTTTAGTCATTTCCATCTCTTCCTTGGGATGGAGGATACTTGGGTTCACCTACTTTTGCATTGTACTACAAACAATCTTTTCTTCTACATCTAAGATGTTCTCTACCTAGTTATATGAAGAATACACAACTAGAATATTCTTCTTGGCCTCCTTCTTCCATTTCTTTGGATTCAGCTTTGGATGTAGCTTCCAACACTTACCGTTGGTATGACCATCAATATTACAATGGTTGCAGTGGTTGCTTGGATCCTTGCACTAATGTGTAGTGGTTGTTGTATTCTTATCCTTTCCTTTCCACTTCTTCTTTCCCTCCTTAGAAGTTCCTTAGTGGTTTGTCTACTTGGAACCATTTGGTTATATTTTCTTGTCCATCTCCAAATATTGTGCTTCCACAAAAACCTCATCAAAGGTCCTAGGTTTAAAGAGTATCACTTTCCTCCTTAAATCACTATGGAGACCACCCAAAGGTTGTTAAGGTTTAAGATATTATTAGGTTTCTTTTCAATTTACTAGATAACCATAGCATATATAGGATCATTGAGAGAAACATAATCACAAGATACACATCATTTATCTTGGGAAACCCTCATGGAGAAGAAAACCCAACAAAAACTTCCTTAATATAGATATCCAATACAATGCCAAGATAATAAACCAAACACTAGATAATATCCTCTACTAAGAAATGCACCTCTCTCTCTTCCTTCTTCTGGCAACTGGTAACTGCAACTTCCTTCAATACTTGCGCACTAGATGAGTGAGTTAATTGAGTGAACAAATGAGGCATTGGCTTCCTTTATTTATACAAACTGGCAGGTGTTGAAAAGGTGTTTCTTCATTGGGAAGGGCCGACTTGTCTTTCTGAGTGGTTAAAACCACTTTAATTTCCTGGGGGACGACTTCTCACTTTGCATAATAAAATTAGGGTTTGACCAATCCGAAAAAGGGGATTTGGTGAATTACAATGCTCGACATGATCAATCCACAAAAGGGGATTGATCTAATGAATAATAAATAGAATACTCTTTGTATTTACAATATTTCAACACTCCCCCTTAACAAGAAGGGTATTCTACAACATCATCAGGAGAGAGAGAGAGAGGAAAACAGCATCAAAATCATCTGGAACACTAACTGGCATATCTATAAATCATCGGAAGTTTTTCTCATCATCAATATCATCATTCACAATAGGGAGATGGAATGGCATCATCATCATCAACATCAACATGGATTAGTATAACACTAATACATCATCATCAATAACAACACAAGGTTGATATTGTTGGGTATGTGTTATATTCTTTGCACGAGTAGTAGTGTCTGAGCGTCTGCGTCAGGCACGCAGGGGGGTTAGAGGGGGGTGCAGGGGCAGCGCCCCCGATTTTTTTTTTTCGGGACGACATATTTCCAGGACCACATGATATTAGGTGGTTTTTCAGCACATGGTTTTTTTGCCGATGGTTTTCTATTTCCG
>JASDQU010282029.1:0-14301 GCA_032191745.1 Picea mariana
TCAACATCGTAGTGAAAGAAGTTTTGAAGTAGGGGATTGGGTATTTTTAAGACTAAAACCATACAAACAGATGTCCCTCAAGCAAGCCAAGAAGGATAATGAATTATCACCAAAGTACTATGGCCCTTATAAGGTGTTGCAAAAGATTGGTACTATGGAATACAAATTGGAGTTGCCTGCATCTTCACGAGTACACCCAGTTTTCCATGTTTCATGATTAAAGAAGGTTATAGGCAATAAGATCCCAGTTCAAACTATATTGCCAAAACTTGACGAGGAAGGAAAAATCATATTAGAGCCTGAAGCCATCACTGACACAAGAATTCGCCAATTGAGGAATAAATCCATTTCAGAGGATCTCATTAAATGGAGGAAACTACAGAAGCATCCATAGTTACTCAAGCATTGTAGACAACACTTGTCTCAAGGGGAGGGGCATGTTAAGCCTTAATTTTGGCTCATTACCCCTTAATTGGGGCATATTAGATTAGTAATGTTATTTTATTTATGTCGACTTTAGGCCATTAGTTGTAATTATACCTCCTAGTCTCCTATATATACTAAGGAGACATTTTCATTTTGAATCATCTTGTACTTGAACATATAAGTGGGTAAAAGGAGGTTTCCCCCTCGAAGAGGCTTATTATATGAAATTCTCTCTTTTTCAAGGCGTTGAGTACTTTTTCTGAGGATTTTCTATGCTATATTGATATTTGGTTCTTAACACTTGGAAATTATACCTTTGGACTTATTTCACCTCAGCGGTTGGCATAGTTTCCTAGTAAGTGGGTCACCCTCTGGAAAGGGTTTTCACCCACTATGGGGTCTCCTTTAAGGGTCATCATACCATTTCCACTACTTATCACTTTCCACACTTATTCCCCTATGTTTCCTCATATTTTTGGTTTTTGTGTTCATTGACCCCAAGAAGGGTTTGTACCTCATTTCATGGGAAGAAGAGATTGAAGGTCCAAAGGTGTTGTAACTATCACTTAAAAGTCAAAATCCATAACCTATCCTTCTAGATTCTCACCCTAAGGTCATGAGAGAAATTAAATGCTTCTCCATAAAAATGAAGGACATTTTAAAAAGAGAACAAAAAAAATGTCTCACTTGATGGGGAGATGCATTATGATGTCCTTTAATTTCCATATGGCACTCAGTGTGTTCTAACTTCAAGTGGCATTGTGGTGCTCTTTTACTTTCCATTGCACATAGCACTCAATGTTCAAACCATAAAAAATAAAAGGACAATAAAGGGCTTGGAAAAATGTTTGATTGCAAACAAAGGGATACAACACACCCTCCATAAAGGAACCCATAAATGAGAAAATATGAGCCCTTTATATGTGAGGAACCCCATGCCCAAAAGTCCTACCCCCATCCACCTCATATTCTCTACATCGCCTAGAGAGGGTCCCCTTGGGAAACATTCCTTGACTTGGGGATTAGCCTACCCAATAGGGCACCATGAGAACCTTTCCATACCTAAATTTGGCAAAGATTATAAGGTCTTTGAGCATTTGTTTAGTTTGAAAAGGGGGGATTTAATGCACATGCTTGGGTGGTTCTTTTATTAAACATGGATTACTCGACACGATACATGTGACTTGTGAATAATTAGAGGGCATATTTTCTTATCTTTTTAGGACCTTACCCGATGGAAGACATTCATGAAGGGACTAAGCCACTTAGACCTTCATAGGGGCTTGAAATACCATGGGATGGATGATGCACCCCACACATTGGAATCCTAGCACGATGAACATTGAACCTTGAGGGACGTCCCTAACACATGAACGAGGCTCTAGATAATGAAGAAAGGATGACATCACCCTATTATGCCAAAACATCTCTCTTTGGGGGCTTGATGTCACATATTTATGAGGACATTTGTCCTTTTTAGTGCGCTTGGTGGTGTTGTGGGCTTGAAGCCCCTCCTTGCTTGATTTGGGGATGACGTGGCATATTTCTAGCATGTCGTCCTAGACTTTGGAGGTTTTTTTACACACATTCCATCTTCGAGGAGAGTTTTAGGGGATTATGTCCCATCATTTTGTTAATTTTGGTAATTTTGTACCCTATCTGAGACAACAAAAAAATCAATATGTTAATTAAGCACTGTAAATTAGGTTTTAGCCTAAAATTATGGATTTAATTGTAAAAGTGGACAAATGTGGACAAACATGACTTGGGTTTTCTTCATATAAATATGAGGCAAATAAATTTCATTTTCTCATAATTTATCATGAAAAATACTCTTGGACTGAAATTTTGACCTTCTTGGGCAATTCACTATCTCTCTTTTCTTGTCAAAATGGATAACACTTGTTATTTGGAGCATTAAAGGCTACCTCATATAAATATAGGGAAATAAATTTCATTTTCTCATAAGTTATCATGAAAAATACTCTTGGACTGAAATTTTGACCTTCTTGGGCAATTCACTATCTCTCTTTTCTTGTCAAAATGGATGCAACACTTGTTATTTGGAGCATTAAAGGCTAGTGACTTCTTTGGATGGTGTTTCTTTAGCAATTTGTGGATGATATGTTGGTAGTAAGGGTTTCTTGCATGCTATCTCTATCTTGGTGAGTAGTTTTTGTAATTTATTATCATTTTTCTTGTTAAATTCAAGATGATATGTTGGTAGTAAGGGTTTCTTTCATGCTATCCCTTAGATCCTGGTGAGTACTTTTTGTAGTTTATTGTCATTTTTCTTGTTAAATTCAAGAAATATATGTTAAACCCTAGGAGTAAAAGGGCTTACACCCTCCACCAAGGTTTATTTATTCATTGTTATTTGAAAGGATATAAGGCTTGCAACAAGAAGTAATAGGATTTAAACCCTTGTTGAAAGACTTAGATAGGGTTTATTTCTCTATGAAGTAACAAGGTTTACACCCCTAGAGAAACTTTAAACCCTAGTTCATGGATTTCAATCTAGACAATTTAGAAGGAGTGTTGTTGGGTTTTATAAGGGTTTAACTCTCAACAAAGATATCATCTTCCTCTTTGTTCAACTTGTCTTCCAAGGAAGAGACTCCATTCACCCAATAACAAGGCACTAATATTTGCATTGGAGATTGTTAATTGTTGCATTGGTAAACGTGAAAATTGATGGTTTGGAATTGTTCAAGTTGGAGTTGGAATTTAAATGCTTTAGATTTAGTGAATTTTGATCTACCTATTGAATAGGTGGATTTCTTGTTGATTTTGTTGGTTAAATGTTGATTCTCTAGCGATAATAATCTACATCCATAAGGCTTTCATAATCTTTTTTTGATAACTCATCTTTACAACCTTCTTTTATCATCTAATTCATTATTTTAAGCATTGAAATATTTTCTCTAAGTGCATGCTAATTTTTACAATATTATATGATGGCTAGATGATGTAATTTGCAACTGTTATAGCTTTCATTTTTGATATATAATTTTTTATTGCTACAATTTTGGAACAACAAAGTTTCTTGCTAATTCCCCTCTTGTCTTAGGGCTTATATCATCATATATTGTCTTGGTTTGACTTGTATAACATCGTTCTGTAGGTACACACAACGCTGGAAATCTTTTTCTCGACTCATACTCACCATCCATCAAGCCTTAAGATATCTTAGTCATGAGCTATAGGGTTCAACTCTTGGCCTCTCCCCTTCAAACCCCCCTAAGGTCACTTGAGAATCCTCCCTTGTGTTGGAATTACATCACTAAAATGAGGGGGATATCTATTGAGGTGGCAATGATATGTGTCCCCAATTGTGTCACACACTTGTTGCTTGGGATGGGATTTTCCCAAACTACAAACTTTGCGATAACAAGGACGATCATTGAGAGGTGATAACAAATAGTAACCAAACAAAATTAACTTTTCTCCTATGGAAAATGTTCAAGATCTAGGGGAGGATCATCTAGTGTAGACTGAACACGGATCTATATGGCATGAAGAAAACACCCCATGCATGGTTATAAAGATTGTGATAGGTACTTGGATGAACAAGGGCTCCAACAGAGTCATTCAAATTCCAATATATACATCAAAAGTGTTGATAATGATGACATCATTATTACAAGTAGTGATAAGTGCTATGGAACATATTAAATCTAATATGATTAAATATTTTTACATGACCAATCTAAATTGTGATACGTACTTGGATGAACAAGGGTTCCAACGAGTCATTCAAATTCCAATCTATACATCAAAAGTGTTGATAATGATGACATCAGTATTACAAGTAGTGATAAGTGCTATGGAACATATTAAATATAATATGATTAAATATTTTTACATGACTAATCTAAACCTCCTACATTACTATCTGGGTGTAGAAGTTTGGCAAAACATGGATGGATATTTCAACCAAGATTGACTAAGGATGTTAATGAATCAATGTGTGAGTAGCTAGTGGAGAGATTGATATATATTACAATCACTAGACCTTATCTAAGTTATGTTGTGAGCTTAATTTCCAAATTCATGACAACACTAAAGATAAAGCATTGGACTACAACAAAAAGAGTGTTGATGGAACATATTAAATCTAATATGAGTAAATATTTTTACATAACTAATCTAAGCCTCCTACATTACTATCTGGGTGTAGAAGTTTGGCAAAACATGGATAAACATTTCAACCAAGATTGAGTCTAATGAAGTTGATGAATCAATCTGTGAGTAGCTAGTGGAGATATTGTCAATCTGTGAGTAGCTAGTGGAGATATTGATCTGTGAGTAGCTAGTGGAGATATTGATATATCTTACAACCACTAGAACTTATTTGAGTTATGTTGTGAGCTTAATTTCCAAATTCATGAAAACACTAAAGGTAGAGAATTGGACACAACAAAAAGAGTGTAGAGATATGCCTTTGGAATTCTTTATAGAAGAAGCAAAGACCCTAGGTTGTGTGGGTATGCAGATTCAAATTGGGGTTGTGTGGATGATAGAAAATCGACTTCTAGATATGTATTTACATAAGTGCAATCACATGGACCAACAAGATGAAACAAGAAATATCCCTTTCATCAACATAAGAAGAATATCAAGAAGGAGGGAAAGGAGTGTGTGACACAAAGATTCTTTAAAACATAAATATGTAGTAGACACAACCAACGCCCCTATTGTGTGACAATCAAGGGGTGCCAAGGGGTGCTCAAACTAGCTAAGACTCCAGTCTTCCACGTTATGCACGTTGAGAAATATTGTCGCTTGATCAAATAGCTTGTAGTTAGTAGATTAAACATTAAGGGAGGGTGTCAAAGTTAATATCAAATTATAATGGTCAATTAGATATTAGATGTAGGCAGTAATAAATTCACTTTGACTTTAGGTTATTTTATACTTTTATATTTATTTCACTTTAGTTTGTTTCTATCCCACATTCATAAAGTGGATTGAATCAACTAGATTTTAATTCATTATGAATAAAATATAGGTTTTTTTTATGTTTTCATGTTATCATTATACAAACATGTTGGATTCATTAGTGATTAATTATTTTTCTTAAGGGCATCATATCTTACACTTTTCTATTATTTCACTTTAGTGTGTTTCTATCCCACATTCACAAAGTGGATCACTATGATTTAAGGTTATTTTATACTTTTATATTTATTTCACTTTGTGTTTCTATCCCACATTCATAAAGTGGACTGACTCAACTAGATTTTAATTAATTATGAATGAAATATTGGTTTTCTTTATGTTTTCATGTTATCATTATACAAACATATTGGATTCATTAGTGATTAATTATTTTTCTTAATGGCATCATATCTTTCACTTTAGTGTGTTTCTATTCCACATTCATAAAGTGGATTGACTCAATTGATTGTAACCCTTCATAAAAGAGTCTTTTCTTTCTCATCATGAATGAAATCTTGGTTATCATTATACAAACATCTTGGATTCATTAGTGATTAACTATTTTTCTTAAGGGCATCATATCTTTCACACTTTTCTAATGTGATAGGCCCTTCATAAAAGAGTCTTTTCTTTCTCATCATGAATGAAATCTTGGTTATCATTATACAAACATCTTGGATTCATTAGTGATTAACTATTTTTCTTAAGGGCATCATATCTTTCACACTTTTCTAATGTGATAGGCTCTTCATAAAAGAGTCTTTTCTTTCTCATTATGAATGAAATCTTGGTTTTCTTTATGTTTTCATGTTATCATTATACAAACATCKTGGATTSATTAGTGATTAACTATTTTTCTTAAGGGCATCAATTTTTCTTAAGGGCATCATATCTTTCACACTTTTCTAATGTGATAGGCCCTTCATAAAAGAGTCATTTCTTTCTCATTATTAATGAAATCTTGGTTTTCTTTATGTTTTCATGTTATCATTATACAAACATCTTGGATTCATTAGTGATTAACTATTTTTCTTAAGGGAATCATATCTTTCACTTTTCTAATGTGACGGGCCCTTCATAAAAGAGTCTTTTGTTTCTCATTATGATTGAAATCTTGGTTTTCTTTATGTTTTCATGTTATCATTATACAAACATCTTGGATTCATTAGTGATTAACTATTTTTCTTAAGGGCATCATATCTTTCACTTTTCTAATGTGATATTCGTGTTCAAGGTTTACGATTGGCTTACTAAAGTGTTTGATCCAAAATCTCTTTAGCGTTTCAAATGAGTGTCAATCTCTTTTTTTATTGGAATCATAAAAGGTTGGAAGTAAGAGGTGGTGAGTGTGAGGATATCTACTTCTCTAAAAAAATTTATCGACAATCTCTTTATCATTTCAATAGAGTATTGATGTCTTTTTTAATTGGAATCATCGGAGGTTATAAGTAAGAGGTGGTGAGGAGATCTAATTTTGTGAGTTTTATTTTAGAAGTGAAGGATCTTATACCTTGAAAAAATTGTCAATAAACCATGAAAGTCTTTGAACAAGAAAATAAAATTACCACAAATTTCATAATTCATAAAGGGATTTAAATATAAAATGGTCTTAGGATCCTTTGATGACCTTACCTAAAGCTCAATTAGAATATGCTAAACAATATTTTCTAAAGTATTGAAAATATAATTTTGTGAGTTGTATGTTAGAAGTGAAGGAAAGGAAATGAAATTTTTTATGACCTTACTTAAAGCTCAATCGTAAACAACATTTTCTAAAGTAGAAAAAATTAGCATATGCTAAACAACATTTTCTAAAGTAGAAAAAATTAGCATATGCTAAACAACATTTTCTAAAGTATTGAAAATGATACCTACAATATTTGGTGAAAATAAGAGCTTAGAATATCCCAAACAACATTTTCTAAAGTAGAAAAAATTATACTAAGTGAACCCCCGAAAGTAGCATATGCTAAACAACATTTTCTAAAGTATTGAAAATGATACCTACAATATTTGGTGAAAATATGAGCTTATTTTATTTGGAAAGATGTATGTCATGACCACAAAACTTTGTATCTTATCCTTTGAGCACTATGCTAAGGTGCCTCTTCACCTAACAAAACTTTGTATCTTATCCTTTGAGCACTATGCTAAGGTGCCTCTTCACCTAAAGAAGATGGCGTTTAAGAAAATATTAGCTAGGAAGACTCTATAGATGACTTGATGACTTTGGAAGATATAAACCATATAGATGAATTGACCATATAGATGAATTGATGACTTGTTACATTTTCTAAAGTAGAAAAAATTAGCATATGCTAAACAACATTTTCTAAAGTAGAAAAAATTAACATATGCTAAACAACATTTTCTAAAGTACTGAAAATGATACCTACAATATTTGGTGAAAATAAGAGCTTAGAATATCCCAAACAACATTTTCTAAAGTAGAAAAAATTATACTGAGTGAACCCCTGAAAGTAGCATATGCTAAACAACATTTTCTAAAGTATTGAAAATGATACCTACAATATTTGGTGAAAATATGAGCTTATTTTATTTGGAAAGATGTATGTCATGACCACAAAACTTTGTATCTTATCCTTTGAGCACTATGCTAAGGTGCCTCTTCACCTAAAGAAGATGGTGTTTAAGAAAATATTAGCTAGGAAGACTCTATAGATGACTTGATGACTTTGGAAGATATAAACCATATAGATGAATTGACCATATAGATGAATTGATGACTTGTTATTTTATTTGAAAAGATGTATTGAGATGGGTTATTAACAATAAACTCTTGGGAAGTAGAAATGCAATTAGGGGTAGTTTTTATTTTATTTGGAAAGATGTATTTAGATGAGTTATTAACAATAAACTCTTGAGAAGTAGAAATACAAATACTATGGGTAATCTTTAAAATTCCACAAACATTCATTCTTTAATGTCCCAAGACTACAATATAAAAATCACCACAACCCCTCAAATACAAGCAATCAACCCTATATCAATATCCTCGATGCCTTAATTGTTATGAAACCATTTATACACTCATAATTATCAATATAGATGCTAATCTTGTTGAACATTTAATAACATTGCTTTCCCAAAACCACGTGAAGAAACAAATACCATTACAAAATGTTAATTCAAAACACTTATGATCCTTAAACAAAATGCCAATAATAATCACAAAAAACAGTCCAATTATTGATAGAATCCAACGACGAGGATATTAATCAATCAAATTACTTATTGAATTTGCTTTTAATTTCAATTTTGGCACTGTGAAGAGATCCCAGACCAGAGGCAAAACGTTAAAAAGTAAACATAAAACTTTGAATACCAAACATTCAAAAATAGCTTAAGATATAAGAGAACACAAGTTCAGGGAAAGTTATACCAAACATTCAAAAACAGCTTAAGATATATGAGAACGCAAGTTTAGGGAAGGTTATGTACTTCGTTAAGGCATCGATGACCAGCACTCCTATTCCGCTGTTATCGCTTTGTCCAGGTTTCAGCTTTCTGTCCGCCGGAGGAGGTTCAGCATAGAACGCCCTTGCCAACAACCTCACAAACCTATTGAAAGAAATAGAATCAAATTGCCAAACAAAATACCCAGGTTCGAAACCGACAGATAAATGATAAAAACCAGCAAGAAATTGTTCAAAACAAATTCAACATTATATGACAGAAATGCATAGATCTTACCGTTTAAACGGTTTATCGGTTTCAGAAGGCATATTGCACAGCAGCTATTTATTGCCTAAAACGCTCAATGCCTTTGATATTAGTTCGAATCATGCGTTAACTGAAACCAGGCTTCTACGATAACAGACAAAAGAAATTTCCACTACCTGTATAGATTTCAGTACAGGTGGGAAGAAGGCATAACAGCGACCTGGGCAAGAGGATTGTGGCAGAAAAGAGGCCTTGAAACCCTACTTGCCCCACAACGTCGCGTTCGAAGTCCAGAAGAAATGAAGGTGTTTATACATATTTAAATCCCCAGCGGACTCAACGGCCATCCGAAACTGTAATCCGTTAAGAAAACTGGAAAATGGATTATGCCGAAGGATTAACGGCCATCATTCTTTAACGAACGTACATTCACTTTAAAAGGAAGGATTGAAAGTTAGTTAAAGATATTATATTTTTTTAATTATTTTTATATCAGTTATTTAATATTTTTAATTATTATTTATGTATAATTAGAGTGTGGAACATGTTTTTGTAAGTACTGGATATGTATTTGAAAATTAATTAAATATATTATATATTTTTTATTATTTTTATATTAGTTATTTAATTATTTTTATATTTTTTAATTATTATTTATGCATAATTGGAGTGTGTAACATGTTTTGTAAAGATTGAATATGCATATCTGTATAGATTAAATAGTCAAATTAATATAAGAAATATCCCTTTTCATAAATAAAAAATTTATACTAAATTTGATCTTTGGGTAAACCCGGACTTTATAATTACATTATTATTTATTAATCATTATTATATAGATTATTTTGATGTTTGGGTAAATCTTAACTTTATAATTACATTATTATTTATTAATCATTATTATATAGATTAGTATTGATATTTCAGTGAGTAGATTTTTTTTTTCTAATATTTTATTTGATATAAGGAATATGGTGTATGAGGATTTATATGCTGCTATGAATGAATGAGTTATCATAATTTATTTATATGCTATTATGAATTAATGAATTATCATAACTAATGTAATGTAAAATAGGTAATGGAATTTTATAGTAGAGGTTATACAAAAGATGGATGGAAAAGTGGAATAAGAAAGCATGTCAGAATTTAAGAGAGCAGCCATAACACGAAAATTACACACAAAATAATATTGTATTATATATTGAATCTCAATTACAATACATATCAATAGTTGGAGTCAAATCCAACTTATTTTCAACATAGATATGGAGGTTGAGAGAATATCTCAACAACTCCAACAAATCAAAACCAACTCCAAAATCTCTAAATTAATCATTAATTCTAACACCCTCCCTTAATGATTACATTACAAATAAACCACATATTACAATTCTCAAATCACAACATAGATCTCTGTCTGATCTGGTCTTCATCAGCTCCTACACCCACTCTGATGCCTCTGGATTGCGCTCTTTCTCTTCCTCTTCTTCGAGCTTACCATTCAACTCATTTAAAGCATAAATGCTTCAGACCATCATTCATGAACTTGTACAATGGACAATTTGACAACTCGGCTCATCAGGGTTTCCGTGATAAAAGAAGCCAATTATTGATGCATTCTATGAACTTGCCTTCATCTGTCGGATTTTTGCTTTCGACTATCCTTCAGTANAGCTTACCATTCAACTCATTTAAAGCATAAATGCTTCAGACCATCATTCATGAACTTGTACAATGGACAATTTGACAATTCGGCTCATCGGGGCTTCCGTAATAAAAGATGTCAATTATTGATGCATTCTATGAACATGCCTCCATCTGTCGGATTTTTTATTTCGGCTATCCTTCAGTGTCTAGAAGAGCAGTTTGGATACGGAATGTCCTCAACATTCAATTATACAAGGTGACTTCCAATAAGAACAGTTGTTCTTGAAACCGAGGCCGCCAACTTATATCAAGATACAAAAGTTCCTACTTTCTTTTACATAAACACGTAAATATATAAAAAACTTTAAGCACACCACACATACATAAATATATATCTAAGTAGAAAGTTAGACAGTGACTCCTTATGGTGGCTCTTCCTTCATATCGATCCACACCGGGATACCAAATGTTGATTCACCAAAAACATTTAGGATGGCCATTTTTACAGCAGCAATAGATCTTGTAATCTCTAGACCTTATAGCACTCTCAATTCCAGGTTCTATAAGAACAATAAGGTATTTGTATATACAATAAAGCATTAGTATATACTCCTTCAAGTTCTCTTGACAAGGGCGACTTAGACTTCCTTTCCTTTTGCGTGACTTTCAATAAACACTTAGCACATAGAAATCTCTAAATTAATCATTAATTCTAACAAAGCATAATCGTCTCACAAACTATTTTTATGAACATCCTCATTTGCAAAAAGATTATGGTATATTGGGGTTTGTATATTTTCATAAACCAATTCTCATATCCCTCATGGAATATGAGGAAAGGAAATTTTATTATTATAAAATATATTTCAAAATGTAACAAGATAAGCATATTGCACATTTATTTTTCATGTATTCTCTCTTATTATTTATTGACACACACATACCACACAAAAAAGAGAGAAAGGTCAAAAAAAGAAAGCAAGATGATCATCTCACAATCCATCAAACCATTATATTAATAGGAAGACCACTATCATGATAAACTTAGTTTACATAAAAATCATAATATCTTAAAACTTTTAAAGTTTAAAGTTATCTTACAAAGCCTTAATTTAGTCACAAGTTCTATTATAAAACCTAGTAAAAAGCACTTAACACATACATACTCAATTTTCTTTTTTCTTAAGCCTATCACAAGAATTTGAACCTTTAAATCATTTGCATGACAATTTCTAACTTATCACGTGAGTAAATATGAATAATCCATATTCGATATGTCATTGTTATATCTAAATGTTTATCTATCTATCTATATTAAAGGGAAATTATTTAATGTACGAAAAACTAGGGAACAAGGTCTTGTTGTTTTAAGTTATTATGGTCCAAAGACTCTTTACATCATGCCTCAAGCTACATAATTTGGCACAAGGCTCAAAGTCAACCGAAAGGCTTGACATTAGGTCATTAGTGAGACGTGAAGGCTATATTAACACTTCACTTTTCCCAACTAAGTAAGTCATAGTTGATTATTTCTTTAAGGAAAACCTCATGGATCTTTTCCTTTTTCTCAATATATGAGAATGGAGGGAAGCTCAATTACTATCCATAATGGTGGTTGGTAACTCAACAAGATATGGTGGGACTCGAAGCTCAGCTAGACTAGATAAAAAAAACCTCACAACAAACTATGCCTTAAAAGAACCTCCTCAAACCAATTAAACTAACACATTAAACTATCATTAACCATACATATTATTAATTCATAATTCAACTATCATTAACTATATATATCACCCGGATGGGGTGACATATGACCTGAAAGGCCTCGACAATATGATGACAAGGGATTCTACATGTCATAAAATCCAAGAAAGGGAGGGTTATGAGGGTGGTATGCTCCAGGTTGCATCTCTCATCCCTCCCTCTAGCTTTGTTCATTGCACTTCATGTTCAGTTAAAGGCTTGTGAAAGAATGATATGTCGAGGGCACTAGAGCCGGAACTGGAGCAGACAACGATGGATGTGGGGCTTGGTGATAGAAAGCCTTCCTATTTTGATGATTGATGACTTGTGCGGCCAGGTATGGACCTCCATTATGGTGAAATGTGGGATTAATTCCCTTGTCAGGGATATGTATATGGTTTGGGGGTGTTTTCTTGTTGTTGTTTCCTTTCTCAATTTTGTTTGGTTCGATTGGAATTTAGGAATTTACCTTCTCATGGATCCTTGGAAAGGTAATGTTGCATCTTCTTCAAGTAGTAAAACCAAGGTTACTCTAGCAACAAAGGCAATTACCATCCATTACCAGCATTGTGTCTCGTCCGAGGCCAAGGCGTCAATGGATCTTGTCGAGGATGATGTGCAGATTGTGCGTAGGTACCAAGGGGATGCCGAGGTCAATGAGGAGGTGGGGGACATAGTCCTTGATCTGGGTTGCACAAGAAATAGAGACACTAAATTCAACAACCGATTGTTGAGATGTATTGGCATGTCAAAACAATGGTGGCCATGGGAATGATATCTAAAGAGCGGGAATACAGGAAACTAATCCAATGTTTGGAGGTTTTGGAGGGGAAAAGAAAATTCCTTATTTCAATGGTTTCATGGTTGGTGAAAAGGAATGGGGGCACCATCCAACTTGTAAGAGTTGATGGACCGTCTCATGATGCTAGTTCTTCTCATGTAGACATCAAGGCTGGTGAGAAACAACCTAAGATGGAGCCTTAGATTCAAAATTTGGATGGTTGATCTGGTTGCAACAGTCTCAAGTATTCTAGTTTTTTAAATATATTATAGTTTATATGCCTTCTTTAGTATACTAGTCTCTGCTACTCGTAGTCATGCAGGTTTTGAAAACATTGTCATTTTTGTTTTGTTTTGGTTAATCAAGTACATTGGTTTCCATCTAAGTGGGTCAACATATCTCTAGACTCTTAAAGAGTACATGAATGGTCAATTAATTATCAAGACACTACTATATACTGTTAATATCTTAATAGAATTTCTTACTTAAAAAAAATCCTTAACTAAACATATTATTAATTCATAATTCAATATCAAATTTGATAATATTTAAATATGACAAAATATATCTTAATAAATTTGATATTATTAAATATTACAAAATATATCTTAATATCTACACATAACAAATTTAATGTTTGGATACTGCACCATGTAGTAATATATCAAAGTATGTGTTAATACACATAAAGTGTATCTCGAGAATTACACAGTCACATGTGTTAATCTCTATGGCGTTTGGAGATTTAATATCGAGTTTAGTTTATAATTATGGTTGATCGGGCTCACTTACTATAATCTCCATAACCACACAGGATCCAGTTTAATACTTAGATTATATCTCAACATCACGACAATCACATGAAATTAACATTACTTGATTTGCCGATTTATTATCAAGTTTAACCAATTGCAAATTTTAAAGTCAAAGATTAGGTAATATTTTTGCATCAATTGTAGTTACTTAGCTTCTCTTCATGTAATTGGTCATTATAGTTGCGATTATATTTATATATAAATATTATCATAAAGCATTGGTGAAAAGAATATATATTACGGTTTTTTTTTGTCATCGAA
>JASDQU010282030.1:0-14651 GCA_032191745.1 Picea mariana
GCAGGCTGCTAGTTTATTTGCCTGTGAGAATGCATGATTCTCGCAGGCTGCCTTAAGCCAGGGTGCGAGAAGTTCGCACTGTGTTGAACTGCTAGGGTGCGAACTCTTTCTTAAGCAAGGAAAAAGATGAATTCTCGAAGATTATAGAAGGATGAGATGGCATTCGAATGGTTATCCTAGCACTAGATTCCCTGATATTTTGGCATCATTCTTATCCAAGTAACCAATTCATTCTCTCCTATATATTGAGTGAATTCTCATGGAAAAGGTTAAGCAAAGAGAAGCAAGATTCATTGGAGAATTGGTGAAAGAATTGTGTGAAGGACTGCTACAGTAGCTAGGAGACTCCAACAAGTTCATCCAAAGGAGTTGATCTTCTTCATGCAAGTGAGAAAGTGTGTGTGTCGGAGCCAAGGGCCATCGAAAGAAAGTTTGCGACATCAAGGCTCAGGTTGTAATATTTAATTTCCATTAATATGATACAGTAATATGTCCCTTTCCCATAAAGCTAATTCCACTTTATTGTATAATTCCTTGATCATATACATAGATTGACTGTTGAATAGATTGTGCTTTCTTCACTTTGGTTGGTTTGTGTTGTCTTGGTATTGATTGCACAAGATCACTGGAGTGAAGCAGGAGAAACAAAGACCACATGAAGTGTTAATAAGGTATGTTATTTGATCTTGCCTCCTATTTAATTCAATGGTCAAAATCTAGGGAAAGAGTCATGTTTTGTCTTTGCTTTGTTCTAGATCCAGCTGGATCTAGGGAGATCGGTTCGTGTCCGTACTTACAGATTTATCCAATAACAGGGTTCCACTTGTGTTAGTTATAGTAGGTTTTGACTTATTCATTGCTAAATAAAAATTTAATTGATTCAACTAAACAACCTTAAAAAGAACATGAATTAAGCCTTACAAGTAATCCTCCCTCTTAACACATATATCTCTTTTTCTATCCAACATTATTTTGGCTCATTTAGTTATTTTATTAGTTGAGGTATCACACAAAAGTATGATGGATATATCTTTCTATTTCATTGAGATTTTTATCCTCTTGATTAATTTGTTAGGTCAATGTTTTACTAAATTAGTTATAGAGAATTATTCCCTTCCAATAACAAAGGATATTTCAAGTTCAGCATGCGGTAAATTAGAGGCTACCGAATTATAGAAGAAGGATAAATGTTAAATGATTTTGAGCTTTTGTGATTTTCCCTCACTAGATTCTATCTAGGCAATCTTTGTTGAAATTGCAATTTTGGATTGATGAATTTGTTGTTTTTACTAGAAAAATGGATTCAACACCCTCGAATACCTCTACTGCACTTGGATTATGTAATGTTAGCATTTGATATCTACGATTTCATCAATCCAAAATGATTCATTCCATATTTGAATCCAAAAGTTTCAATTTCTCCTCCCATTATTTTGAATAGTTGCAAAAGGGTGACCTCATTAGACATATAGATTACACCCTATCATATATCCTTGTATCTTTTAGTTCTCTTTCAAATATCAACTTGTGTGCTTTCAATGACTAGAGATAATATAAATAGAAAGCTCCTTTTGGTCTTTTAATAGAGGTCAACCAATGGAAATGGATTTGGAACTTGATCAAAGTATTAGGTGAAGTCCATGAGATACGAACATTGAACAAAGGAAAAACTCCTCACTCTCCAATGCTAGTCTCAAACCTGTTGTAGTATCCAAATTTAATTCTATTTCTAGAAAAAAAAGGTGTATATATACATAATATATAATTAAATAATATCCCATGTTAACTAGGTTTGGTTAGTTGATGGGTAAAGAAAGGGTGTTGTGATTCTCAACAAATATTCAAGATTTGTTTGGTTGGAAGGTAAAGTGGGAATGTTGTGATCCCCCCTACAACATGCCATTTAAAAACATGTTTTTTTGTTGTGGATAATTCACCCTGCAACATGTAGTTTAAAAATTACGATGGATAAACGCTCTATGACATTGATTTTTTTCCCAAATGTGAACTATTTCTCATGTAGTCATAAAAAATAATGTTAGAAAGGTAAGTTTGCAAGGAAATTAGCGTTGTGTATAAATCATTAAACAAATAAGAAGACAATGGCCTTTCCCAACTAAATTCCCCCAAGCTCTGTACTTAGAATGATATTTATGAATATTCCCAATAAATGGAATGGCCCTTAATTTTAAATATTCCCCCAATAAACCCTTAATTTTAAACATTCCCACAAGATTGCTCAAAAATAAAATTTTATTTATTTTGCCCAATTTGTTTTTTAAATAAATAGTTTTCATCACAATTTTGACGCACAATAGAAATCCTATGACGAATTTGATATATAAACCAAGAAAATTTGTCATCGCACTTTCGATGCACAATAAAAATCCTGCAACAAATTTGCTATATAAACCAAGAAAAGTTGTCATCGCACTTTTGACGACAATAAAAATCTTGAGACAAATTTTCTATAGAAACCAAGAAAAGTTGTCATCGCAATTTCGACGACAATAAAAATCATGCGACGAATTTTCTATATAGACCACGAAATTTTTCGTCACAATTTCGACGACAATAAAAATCCTGGAAAAAAATTTCAATATAAACCAAGAAAAGTTGTCGTTACACTTTCGATGCACAATAAAAATCCTGCGAAAAAATTGCTATATAAACCAAGAAAAGTTGTCGTCGCATCTTCGACGACAATAAAAATACTGCAACAAATTTTCTATATAAACCAAGAAAAGTTGTCGTCGCAATTTCGACGACAATAAAAATCATGCGACGAATTTTCTATATAAACCATGAAAGTTGTCATCGCAATTTCGACGACAATAAAAATCCTACAACGAATTTTCAATATAAACCAAGAAAAGTTTTAGTGACAATTTCGACAACAATAAAAATCATGCGACAAATTTGCTATATAGACCACGAAAGTTGTTGTTGCAATTGCGACGCAGAATAGAATTTCTGCTACAAATTTGCTATATAAACCACAAAATTTGTATAGAGAAAGCGTCGTTATATACCACATTGTCATCGCAATAGCGACGAACATTTGTTTTCACTAACTTTTCCTATATTTTCGAGTGTGCGACAATTTCCCTACTATGTCTCTCTTTCGATGATGTCGTCACTTAGTCATATTGGCGACGATATTTCTTTTTTTGTCACAATTGTGAGAAGTTCCCTACAGTCATCTCTCTTGCGATGTTACTTCAAGTTTGTCGAAATTTCCACTTCGCATGAAATGACGTTTGAGAGACTCAAGATTCATCTCAATATTCACGACATAACATTTCAAGAGCATTGAAATAGTCGTCATAAAATGACCCAAATTTGCTAGTGGGAGGAAGGGGTTGATAATATTCAGGAGGTACTCTTTGCATTCTACAGGATCGACAAAGGCCTTCATCATTAACCGTGATGATTGTGAAAAAATAAAAATGAAAATCCTAAGGCCAACTATCACAAGAATAAAAATCATTATCTAAAAAGCACTCACTAAAAATCTAAGGAGCATACCATGTAAACAAGCCTTTGCAAAAAAGAATCGCTAGTTGGGGATGAGATCCAACATCGCAGGATTGATGCATGAAGGGGTTGGGTCTCTATGGGTGGGAAAGTTTAATTGGTGACCTACTTAATGAACTTACACCCTGGTGTAAGTCACCTCACTAAGAAGGGGAAACACTCCAAGGAGTTCAAGCGTGTTTGACCAATGTCAATCCCAAGTACAAAAACATATGCCTATGTTGTTACTGTTGGCATGTTTATAGGTAGAGTGTGCTTGTCATTGATGGAAAGAACAACAACGATGATGGTAGGTTTACAAAGAGAGTGTACATGGAAATAAAAATATCCAGTAGTGAAGACACAAAAGAAAAAGAAGCAAAGACACAACATAACAAAGTTGAGAAGCTGAGAAGGAATAGTGCAACATTGCATGTAGAGCGCAAGTGGGCGACAGGGCTGAGGTGAATTCCATTACCAAATCTCAGGAGAGATAGCATTCCCAGAAATGCAAACAAGGTACAAGTCATCAAGGCTCGCAGAAGGATCAAAGGTCATGGCCTTTGACACTTAGAGATTTGAGAAAGATAAAGCTCAAGAGGAGGAGAGACAGTGGTCATTGGATCACCAATATAGAATACCCGATGGCTGACAGATCAGAGTACAGACAGGAGGAGCACAGAGAGGAGGATATTAGACCTTAGCTGCCAGATTGGAGCATGAAGGAATAGCAATCATTAGATCCAATATAAATGTGAAGAGGATAATGGGAAAGAGCCATCCTCCAACTCCGCGAAATATGATGTCGCCAAATGATCTGGGTCATTGGATCTAGAGGACACGTGGTGAGAGATCATCATTTCATTGACTCGCAAGTTGGAGAAGTCAAAGGTGAGATTTGTAGGAACTCGCGATATGCGAAGTCGCGGAATGATATGGGTTGTCTAATCACCAAGGATATAGACCGTTGATTTGATATGAAGTCAGAGTCCACAATATTGATTGCAACCATCGATTATAGAGAGAGACCTTGACCATTGATCTGATATGAAGTCATTTTAGAGTTTCATGTATTGGGAGTTTGGAGGCAACTCACAACAAGAGTTAGCGATATGTGAAATTGTGANAGCGAGAGAGAAGGGAAGGAGCTAGCAGTGCCAGGCTCCATTTTGGAGTTTTTTGAGTTGGGAAAACCAAGGTGACTCACATTTGATCACCCAAAATGTGAAATCATGAAATGACTATTGGTTAGGCATACAGTCACCACCGATGGTCATGTGAAAGGAAGGGGCTTAGTCAGAAAAGATAAATTCCCATTGTGTAGTTTTGTCAGGAAAGGAAAAAGCACTAAAGGAATGAGCGCACAAAGGTTCTCTCAGTAACTGTGAAAGAAAAATTGATTGTAACTACAGAAAACCATTGATCATTTCAGCCAGAGAATTCGAAGAGGCCGCAAGGTGATTGTTAGAGAAGGTGAAGAGTCTCGAGGTATCTGTCAATGGAGTGAAGAATAATCATAGATACTATTGACAAATGGAAAAGTGTTGAAGACGGTAACTGTGAGAGAAGCTAAAGAGTCTCAGCATAACGACCATGGATGAAGAACAGACTGAGTGTAATCTCCAGAGGGGACAAAGAGTTAGGTTTTTTGATCTGGCAAATGATTGGGCATGATAAAGATATGCATAATAGTGAAGAGGATTGGTCTTGGTGCATAGAGTCACTAATGCAAGTAAAATAAGGATGTGTACACTGGATGAATTGTACAGAAGAAGCGTAGAGCATAGAACATAGATGCATATCTGAGAGAGGAAGAGAAATTTGAGGTGTGCATGCAGAGACAAAGCAGGAAAACACTGATGCATGTAGAGCATAACAATGCACCAGAACAGTGATGAGACTGGTAAGCTATCTATAAACACTGTATCACTGTAATAAGGATGAGGTAACAAAGTTGTTATACTCAGGTTGGTTGGGAGGTGCTAGGGAGGATTGGTGTCCTTGGAGTTTCAAGTGGGTTCTTGAACACAGGGAGTCATAGTTTTCATCTGGTTGCAGCTAGAAACACCAGGGTGGTAGGGTGGTGCAAGGGAGAAATTTTGTTCCATGTTATATAGGTTGGTTCCTATGTGACTGGAAGTTGGTGCTTCCATCCATTTGGTTCTGGAACACTTACGAATTTGGTTCTTCCTTCTAGTGGGTGCTAGAGAAACCAGGGAGTTGGTGCTTCCTTCTGGTAGGTGCTAGATAAAATAGAGAGTTGGTGCTCTCAACAAGTTTTAGCTTGAAAAATAGAGGTTTTAGCCTCAAGATTACTTGGAGCTCACAAGTATGATAATGTAAAGAAAATAAAGATTACTTATCATATCAATAAGAAGAGGGTTTTCCCTTTAAGGGTTTCCTCAGGAAATATCTTTCTCTATATATTTCATATGTGTGATTGATGTTTAATATTCTATTTCTTACTTCTCTGCATCATTGTGATCACCATTAAGTGTTCTTTGAAGATTTTAAAATGGGCATAGTATTTTAAGCATACTAACAACTGATTCACCCCCCCTCTCAGTTGTTCAATAGTTACCTTAGGTAGGAAGTCTAAAATATCATGGCCTCTATGGTACCACCTACTATACCAAAACAATGGGGGGGAGGTCAAAGGTCCAGTTTACATGAAAGGGTAGGGTAGCTAAGCCCAAAATTCCCTTGATATATATCTCCCAAGTGATTCTCAAGTTCCTTTCAACATTGTTTGTAATACGTGAAACCACTACACCAAGACTAACAAATCATGGTGATTACTTTTTTAGTCCCAATGTGACCTCATTCTTGACCCTTGTGTTAGAAGGGATTTCCAAATATAGTGATATAGAAACTAGATTTCACTCCCTGACTCAAGGCTCTATTGTTGATTTTGCATCTTTGGAAATTTCTTCTGACCAGCGATTCCAAAGCCCTAGGCCTATACTAATGTTGGTTTACTACCAAAAATAAAGAAAGGTTTGGAGTGAATTTTATTAGTGTTTAATTTTATGGGTTGTTATTTACTCAAGGTGTGGAAATGAAACCAATGATGTGAGAGACTCGACTCCAAAAAAGGATGCAAAGAATGAAATGCAAACATTTTTCATTCAATGAACTCTATCTATGAGAGGGAGAGGAATTTCTCTTTGTTTCCTTTCACAAAAACAACAATATTTAAGCTAAACCCAAACCAATGAAATCAACAAGTAAGACCCCAAAAGAAACAAAACACTCAATATATTCTTCAAAACTACCACCTTTTGCAAAACAAAGCCATGAAATGTAACTTTAACTTTCTCTTGCAAGAATCATAATATGTTTGAAAAAATAAACTAGTTGTTTGCTCTTTAATGAAAAATAAATTGATCTATGTTTTTCACAAGTATTCACGCAAAAGGAAAAGAGAGAGAAATCCACCACTAACAATACCACAAGCAAGCAATCAAATAACTCAAGCAAGCAAAAAAAGAGACTTACAATCTTAGCTAAAAGAGAACTGAAATAGAAAGTTCAATGACACTCAAGAGACCAATGTCAAACAAGGAATCAATTAAGCCAAGAAAAACCTAAAAATATTGATCAAAGAGAATCCAATAAAAGAACAAAAAAACTTTATGAATCAAGCATTGAGAATAGTTCACGCAAGCATACAAATCTAGAAAAAAAACAAATGGCATATGCAAGTTGAAAAAAGAGATAGAAAGGAATCGAACCAAAAACACTCAAGGAAAGGGACAATAAAACTTATATAACCACCCATAACTGATCACTAAGATCCAATTAATAATAAAAAATAGTCGCAAGAATATCCAATCAAAAATATGAGAAGTAAACAAGAGACAAGACCCTAAACCAGACTGCTACAGGTGGATGCTCCCCCACTATATCATACAGAGTGACCAAAGGGTGATGGACGCTACAAAATGACCCAATAGCATGCATCTAGGATGCTCTGTATAATTTCAACAGGGAGCGACCATAAGATGATGGACGTGTTGTAATGACTCATGGGTCTCAAAAGTTGAAATAAAACTCAGACAATACCACAACTTCAGAGGTGGAAAGGCCAAGAGAGAGCCAAAACAAAGCTAAGGATAAACAAATTAAAGAGACCTAAGGGATAGGAATAAAATAAGAAGAAAGTGTTCTTCCCCAATATGGTTGCCAACTTATGTAGTAGAGAAACTACTCCATGGAAAAAATAGTTACTCTCTTGCTATGGTTCCCTAGAGCAAGACAAAATGAAAAAAAATGGTAACTGAAATTCTCTAGGATCACTATTCTATTTCTTTGTGGGAGGGTTAGGAAGAAAAGAGGATAAAGTAGTGCACCTTATTTTGACATTCATCCTCATTTCGCCAATCCAAGTGAGCTCCAACCTAGCATCATCTTTGGTGAAGTCAATACCTGCAAGCACAAAGGGAAACATGTTTTCTTCTACTACCTCCTAGGATTATATGAAAATAATCCAACTTGATAACTTACAATGAAGAGATAAAAAACAAAGCATGAACAAGAAAACATAAGAGAAACAAGATGCGTTACATTGATAAGAATATGTAAAGTTACAACCTTTGTGTGACGTTGTTGACCTCCCAATCCCCTTCTTCATCCCTTTGATGAGATAACATACTCTTTGGAATTTTTTTATCTCTTTTCTATGGAATCATAAGTTTAGTACATCATTCATCCTTTCCCCCTTTTTCCATTGATGAGTGTCCTGGTTATATAGATTCACAAGAGCTCAACCACTTGGGATAAATTAGGGACTTGGTTGAGAAAATAATGGATCTTGGTAAGGGATGAGTTATCTTGATAACAAGGTTATTCCCAACATAGAATAGAAGCTAAGTTTGAACTATTCCGATGACAAAACCAAGAAAACAACCCAAGAAGATCCTGTATTCTTCTCTAAACCTTTCCCTAGAATCATTCACTTTGACCTTATCAAGATGATCACTCCCCTAGAATGGAAGACAAAGCAACCTGGTCACTCCGCTAACACTATGTCAAGGGGATGGTTTCTCCCCCAGAGTGAAAATTAGATCTTCCATGGTAAAATGAAGCCAAGACTGAGGAAAAAAGACAAGGAATTGAGGAAAATGGCAATGTGTATCTTCTTTGACTTCAATGATGATTAGAGGGTGTCAATATTTCCTAGGGATTTCATTATTGTGATGTGTGACACTTATAAAAGTAACAAAATTGTGTATAACAGCAATAGGTTCACTCCTCAAACATAAGGCCTTGAACACTACCCATAAACCTAGGAAATGAACCATCAATGCCACCTTATGAAACAAATTCACACTAGTTTCCTCTTTTCTTCCTAAAAAATATTTAGATCTACATCACAAGTGTACCTTTTTTCCCTGTAGATGCTTCTTGTATTCAACACCTTAATGTTTCCCTCAAAAATTTGAAATGGTTATGAAAACAATATTGAGAAGGGATAAAAAAAAATGATCTTGTCACATTGGAAATTTCAATGGGTAAGAATCTTCCTTTGAAGGAACTGTACCTAAAACTATTTCATGAAAATACTCTTTTCTAGGGAGATACACTCTGAAAATTGTCCCTAAAATATATGTGTGATTTTTTATTGCAATCTCGCTTGATTAAGTAGAGATTTAATTACACATGCACATAATTATGACAATTTTTCTCATGCTCATATGCAATTATTAGAAATTATCTACTCGTGTTCACGTGCAATTAGTCATCAGTAAAATATCCTCATGGTAGATTTTTGTAGAAAAAGATTTCACAGAAAATCCCAGATCAAGTGGTATCAGAGCAGGTCTGACCATTTTTGCAGATTGTGAATAATCACGGGCATTAAGATCAGGGACCATATAGGTTGTTTGGTTGCAATCCAAGAACAAGAGAACATTGAAGGGGGAATTCACCGATTTTGGAGTACCTATTGGTAAAATTTAGATTTATGTTTCAATATTTATCCATTTTTAACAATTTCAGTTGAGTTGGGAATTAGATTCCAAGATGCACCAATTTTTTTTTTCTCAATATCCATCTCTATTTATAATATATCCATCCTGTAAAACCCAAATTTTGTATTCACGGGATATGCACTCACTACAATGAAGATTGCAAACATCATACACAACAGATTTGAGAAAATGATATGGATTTGGAAAGATCTTTCATAGGTGGATAAAATACCTATGATTATTGATTTAAAAAATCAATATTTAAAGATAAAATGTTATTGACACAATTCGCCTAAAACTGGGAAAATGAACATTGAAAATGAAAAACAAAATTATCTCAGTAGAAGATTTTGTTTTCTGATATAGAGGTTGCAAATAGAATTCCCATGTGGTTACACAAATGGGTATATTTTGTTTTTTATTAACATCTTGAATTGTGAACTCACACTAAAGAAAATTGACCCAAAAAGAATTAATTCGTTGTTGTACAAACTTCAAACTTCAGATAGATTCTACTACTCCTATAGAGAATTTAAGAGGTAATATGGTTGCTCATTTCGAAAGATTATCTTTTATCTAAAATAGGTATTTTATGGAGTTTGATTTTGTTGTGTAGTTTATGAGATATCATTGTTTGAAGTCACATAGTTTTGTAGACAATACACATGTGCATCCCTTGTGCTTCAGGAAGCATTTTCTCACTCCACAAGTTAAAAGAGAGCAATTATTTTATATCAAAATAAATATCTCTTCAAAATATCCAATGGGTCCTCAACAGAGTTGATTCAATCCCTTGTAACAAAGAGTTATGAAAAAAATTGCAGTTATGGTGCACAATGCTCAATTATTTACACAGGGTGCAGGTCTATATACTTTATTATAGAACAAAGTCATGGATTAGGAATTGATCCAATAACAAGTTGGAATATGGTCAAAATATTTTCCATATAATCATTTTAATATGATTTTTTCTTTAAAATGATACAGATGGTAACACGGGGCACTTATCTTGAGAAGTTTTAAGAGTGAGAGGCATCATATTTGTTTGCCTAAAGCTTCTTTGGCAGCATTGAAAGACCATTATTGGTGTAAGGAAATATTTTTAATGATTTTAATATTTGTAATCCATGTATTTTGGATGTAATCCCTCAATAAGGGGGAACTTATAGTTGTGAATCATTCAAAGGACTGAAAACCGTCTTGTTATTTCCTTGGACCACCCTGAAATTGAATAAGGGGGACTACAAGAAAATTTCATTTGAGTGTGATTCAATCCATTTAGAGTGGATATTTGAAGGGTGGATTAACATATTTATCTTAGATTCTCTTATTTGTTCCATTTAAAGTTTGGAAGTTCATATTTGAAGGCATTTGGAAAAGACAGCGATGGGCAAAGGATTGAAGCAAGTGAGACTTCAAGAGTTTGAAGAAATCAACCAATGCATTCAAGTGGGGAATGCGGAGCTCAGAAGGATTACATAAGTTACAAAGGATGAGAAGTAGAAATTGAGACTTATGTTAGAGAAGACCATGGAGGAAAAAGTTGGAGAATGTTCCACTACAGAGGAGGTAGAAATTCCCTCCAAGATCAAGCCAACTTGTGGCCATGATAAGTATATTAGTTATGGTACTTGTCATGAATTTTTTTNCTAAGGATATTCTTATAACAGGAGTTGAATGAGCTCACAAGGCCCTGCCTAAACATTTTCTTATCTTTTCATAGGTTTATTTCTCCAAATTTGGGCCAAAATAACCTTTATAGGTTAACCGCTGAGCTCACATCACCCCAGGCTCAAATCCAAGGGCTTAACCCTTTTAACTCCACCAATTTTGGGACTTTGTAGATTTCGTGATTTGGGAGTCTTCAACAAACACAACCCTGCAATCCTATAAATCAACGGACTGGTGAATTGTTGAATCCTTAGTGGGATTGATGAATCTTAACCTACGAACAAATCGATGGTTGATATGGATTCAACAATCTGGGCTTCAACTATTTTTCCCTCTTCAACACCTTACACTTCCGTAGCGCTTAACTTTTGAACCCCAGAATATGGCACCATATATCCACTCTAATCGATGACCGATATTAGCTTAGGCTCCCGACACTTTAGGTTTCCTCTGCTAACACTTAGCCAAAACCATCTAGAGTATGATGGCTCTAGACTACGAGATATTTTTCCATGTGTCTCTCAAATCAAGGGTCCAAATATCCTCCGGGCTTTGGGAGTTTGGGTGTCCTTGTAACACAGCCCCTTGTTCCTCCCGAACGTCAAAATGTCACAGTTATCCTCCTCTCTCCATGTGTCCTCCTTTGATCAACAGTTTAGATTGACTCTATTTTTCAGGACTTTAGGAGTTCTCAACTACAAACAACTTATGCATTGAATCCTCTAGAGTACCGAATCTCTAGACTCTCATATCTGGTGCTACATTTCCTCTTGTTCAACAGTGAGGATCTACTCCAGTACATTGGAGCTTTGGGAGTCTTGAACACTCTACACCTCTGTTGTCTTGGATGTTCTGTCTTTTGGACTCACCGGTCGACTGACACGTGTATTTACTGATGGACATTCCATATTTTCTTCAGATCCGTGGGACTTCGGGAATCCATCTCCTCCAAAACACAGACTTGAAAAACATATGATCTTACAAAGTTCGAAGGATGCTGAGGGTTAAAACCCATGCAAATCACCTGGATCTGAAAACTGTCGATCCTCACACTTAGATCTGACGACTGAGATCGATTCTTCTCCATACACACTCCTTCTTTCTTTTGGACTTCTATCCAACATTCTATATCTATTCTTGCAACCAATCCAACAAGTTTTGTAGCTTTTCTTCCGTTGTGGCTGTGCTTTCCTTTCAATAAAGATATTTTCAATACATTTCAAAGGCTTGGCCTTTGAACCATCCTCCACAAGGACAGTGAATTGGCCTATGTATGTGCTGCCTCTCCTGAGCTTTGAACTTGAAAATAAGTTCACTTGCACTCACTTTTCACTATTCCTCTTGAGATTTCAACTTACTCAAGTTCTAAGGGTCTCGACCCTTTTCTCCTATAATAATTTATTGTTCCCTCCTGGCACTCCTTTTCTCTTCCTCCTAAGATTGAATAACACTTTAGAAGTGTGTTGGAATTATGAACTCCTCACACTCTAAGTTTCTAAAGGATTTAGACTTAAAACGTTTTCCAAAAGTCTTCCTGTGCACTCCTTATGTCTGATCAATGCACTCCTTGCAAAGCCCTTAGAGTATTCAGTACCTCTGATAAGTCCTCTTCAGGGCGTTCAAAAACCCTGATGTGCACTCCTTGCACAATTCCTTCTGATTTTTAGAATAATTCTAGTGTGTTGGCATGCTCTTCCTTGAACTCGAAACAAAGTTCTAAATGCACTCCTTGTGTTGGCTTCACATAGTTTTTACTAACTTTGGTGTGCACTCCTTGCACAAGCCTAAGAGCCCAGAACTACTCAGAATCTCACAATCATATAGGGAAATATATCTAATTCCTGAAAATGGAATACATACTTTCTCTAATATCATTCATAAGAGTACACAGAAAACATTCATATATTCAGAAAATTCTCATATAAAAACATACACACAAAAACTCATAAAAGAGGGAATTTTGTTCTTTTATATTAAGAACTGAATGTTATTTACATTGTATGCAAGGATGGATGGCGACTGAGTCTCAAATATTCTCCTCTCCTCTCTTTATCTCTCTCTAGAACCCAACCACTCCTATTCCAACTATGAAAATCAATACAAATACGTTTTACAAAAGAGGGGTTCCTCGAGCCTTCCCTCCAACTACCTAACTCTCATAAATTACATTGAATGTCGATAGATCCAAATCAGAACTAAACCTATATATCTACCAACCATTAAAGGCGATATAACACATTTAAATAACTTCATCATGTCTAAATACATGGATTGGATTTTCCTGATCCCTCCATCATTTAATTACATTAATTTTTTTGAAATTTAGGTTGAATTTGAAAGGACTGGTGCGTCCTCTTTGGGATTCACTCCCTCCTAGTGCGCAGATGCACTAGCTTTGTTGGTGCTTGAAGACATGGAGTGATGTTCTTTCATCACTAGGTAACCAAGGTGGTTTCCTAAAATCCTCATCCTCATACAAACCAAGACAAAATGAGCAGCTAGAAAAAATTCAGGAAGATGACCAAGTGTCACACACATGAATGGAGGTAAAACAATCTCCGTGTTCAAATGCTTCCCTTATTAATGATGATGCTTCTTTTGGAGTTTTTGAAAGGAATACCAAGGGAATTGGTTTGAATTTGATAAGGAACATGGGGTATAAAGGAGGAGGTATTGGTATTAATGTCCAAGGCATCATTCAACCACTGGAGGCTGTAGGAAGGCCGCCATTTCCAGGATTGGGGCATGTTGAAGGAGAATGTTCAAAAGAAGTTAATTCTTCAAGAAAAGATATTGAATAATTACCAACACCATCTAATAAAAGTAACGATACATCACTCTATGAAATTTATAGATCGAGAAAGAGATTTTGGGGGAAATCAAACTCTTGTCGAAAATATTTGGACATCAAGAGTGTTGCAAAGTGATGGAAGAGAAAAAATCCTTACAGTGAAGGTGACACAACTATTACACTCACTAAAATATGAGAGGAAAATGGATCGATAAATGTTGGAAGCTCCATCTTGAACTTGGTCCAAGGAAGGACAAGAAAGTTATGCAAACTGTATGACTGGTGTGAATGTAGATCGAGGTGTTGGAGCAAGGAGAAGCTCAGGAGGCCTATTGCAGAGTATGGTCGAGTTTGTAGTAACATTTCACGATTTTTCAAGCTAGATCCAATGGTGCAGAGATTTTAGTGACCCTACCAGCCGAATTTGAGAGCTATGGCTGAGCCCATGACTACTTGGAATGATTTATAGGTAGAGTTGCACTCTTCAAAATATAGCCAAGTTTACAGTCAAAAGTTGGGGAATGATGAGACGGACCTGCTGGTGCTGTGTATAATAAGTTTTGGGAAACAGATTGAGCACCTTTGTGCATAAAATAATGTAAGTCTCATTTAATTGTGTTTTTTCCTCTTTTTGAGAATGTTAAGAGGATTAAAATGTACTTGCATATGTTGGTGGTTTCGATGTTGCAACAGGGCAATGG
>JASDQU010282034.1:0-14651 GCA_032191745.1 Picea mariana
TTAATACACTTATCCTATTCTGCAATCGTAATATTAACACATACGAGTTGACTTACCAGAGTATTAAAGGCATTTAGATGTTTTGTCATAGAATCTCCATCTTCTATCCTAAGATGATACAATTTCTTTCGAAGAAATAACTTGTTTACCAAGGACTTTGATTGATACAAATTTCCTAACTTATCGCATAGTTCCTTGCCCATAGATTCTCCTAAAACATTCAACAACAACGAATCTGCCAGGAAGAGTCGAATAGTAATCCTTGCTCTTCTGTCCAACTTCTCCCAATCTTCCTTCGACATACCAGTAGGTGGTGTACTAGTAGTTTGTGTACTTGTGTACCAGTCGACTACGTGCCAGTAGGCTATGTACTATTAGGTTCTGTACCAAGTTCCACAACGATCCATTGTTCTTTGTCGACAAGAAGGTCCTCCATATTGAGCTTCCATAGCTCAAAGTTTTTTCCGTTGAACTTCTCTACCTTGATACTAGAAGAGCTCGTGATTACTCTTTATACACTTGAATAACCACTGTAATAGCTCCCACTGAACCCAAGTTTATCAAAGACCCAAGATAAACTTGATCTATCACAACCGAGCCAAACCCTTAGCAACAAAGGCATCCCCCTGAAGCCAAAAACGAGCTCTGATACCACATGTAATTTCTAAACCTATGAAGTAAATCAATGCATATAGATTCTTAAGAAAAACATAAATTAATCAATGGCTCATACACATAGCACACAAAGATTTATACCAGAAATCCTTAACCAAGAGAAAACCTTTCTACTCTTCATTGTATTATTTTCACCATCCACCATACAATATATATACAATGTTTTTAGGTATTTCGTAGATACCAAAACCCTAATCCCTTAATCCGGGATTAATTTAGAAAACCGCTAAAAATAGCATAAACCATCCAAAAAAGAATTTCGGGGCACTACCCCAAACGTTGTGCATAACCTGGGGGGCCATACCTGGAACCCCCCTAGGAAGGTATCATCAGATGCAGTTGTCGAATCTGATGCACCCACACACACACATGCAAAGAATATAACACATACCCAACACTTGGATATAATGTTACATTTGGAGCAGGAGCATGGAAGGTAATGAAAGGAACTTTGGTGATGGCAAGAGGAAGAAAATATGGTACACTGTATGTACTAGAGGGTCATATTGAAGTGAGCGATAGAATGGAAATAATAGATAGCACAATTGAAGTTTGTCATAAAAGGCTCAGACACATGAGCCATAAGGGAATTGAGATTTTGAAGAACCAACTTATAGGTTTGAAAGAAATAAATATGGAGTTATGTGAGCATTGCATCTATGGAAAGAATAAGAGAACACGATTCTCTAAAATGGAACAAAAGATCAATACATGACCATTGCAGATAGCGCATTTAGATGTCTTCGGCCCCACAAAGGTAGCATATATTGGAGGATTGATTTATTTTGTTACTTTTTTGGATGATTGCACTAGGAAGGTTTGGGTTTATATGATGAAAAAAGAACTTGTTGAAAACCAAACCGGTTATAAGGTTAAAAGTTTTAAGACTGGCAATGGAGGGGAGTATTGTTTGAAATAATTTGATCAATACTGTGCAGAGACTAGTATTCATAGAATCAATATTGTTCCTCTTACACCACAAGAGAATGGTGTTGTAGAAAGGTTAAATAGAACCATTATGAAATGAGCTTGAAGCATGCTCTCAAATGCAGGACTAGGAAAAAAGTTTTGTGAAGAAGCAGTAAATTGTAATATTCCAAATATAAAATGTATGCAAAACGGAAATAAATAGCTAGAAATGGAAAATGAACAACAATATAATAAAAAAAACACCACAATAATACCAAAATGATACTAGAAGAACACCAGAAAGAACACTTTGATTACTGAGAGAAATGTTCACTTTGCTTTTCTAGGGGGCGACCTCCAGAAGAGCGGAGCTCTATTGCAATAATATCCAATACAAAAGTTCTCATACCCTCGAATCCTATTTATACTAAATATGTCTATCAAAAGAACCATCTAGAGGAATATATTTCTAGAAGAGGAAGTTTCTATTAGGTCTTCTTACATTGGACTTATTCTTCCTTATTGCTAGGCCTTATTGATGTTGACCTTTCCTACATGGAAATATATTATTCTACCTACATGAGGGGTTAGGTCCCTAACATGCCCTCCCCCATAAGAGCAACATTTTCCTCAAGGCTTGATATGGGGAGATTGTTGCAGAATGGTAGTTGGTTCCCAAGTGGCGTATGTTAGAGTTGTATATTTCCATTGGAATAACACTTCCTTGATGGTTCGTTGACGTAGCCGATACTCATGCTAGTCCAAAAATTCTTGTGGTTATATCCAAATGGAAATTTCTTCATCCAACTCGGGAAGGCTGGTTTGGGTTTGGCACTTAATTCCAATCACCTTCTTCAAATAGGAAACATGAAAAATAGTATGGAGCTTAGAATGAATGGGAAAAACTAACTGATAGGATACCTGTCCCACAAGCTTGAGAACCGTGTAAGGAGAATAAAATTTGGGCACCAGTTTCTGACAATGGTCAATCTTGAGGGAATTTTTCTTGTAAGGTTTCATTCAAAGAAACACCTAATCCCCTTTTGCAAATTGACGTTCAGAGAGACCTTGATCTCCTTGTTGCTTCATGTGATTCTGGGCCATGACCAAATTCTCTTTGAGGGTACGGAGAATAGCCTCTCAAATTGTAAGTGTTTGGTCAACAGCTTGGACCTTCGATACACCTGGAAGATATGAGAGAACTGAAGATGGATTTTGTCTATATACAGCTTCAAAAGGAGTCATGCAGGTAGTTGTATGGTATGAAGTGTTGTACCACCATTCAGCTAGTGGTAACCATTGAGACCGTTGATGCTACCTTTCCACTGCAAAACACCTCAAATATGTTTCCAAACATTTGTTGACAACTTATGTTTGACCATCAATATGGGAATGATAAGTTGTGTTGAGATGCAATTGGGTGCCTTGTAGCTTGAATGGTTCTTGCCAAAAGTTTTTGGTGAAAGTTGGGTCGCGATCGGAAAAAATGGAATGCGGCATGCCATGAAGCTTGAAGACCTAGTCCATGAAAAGTTGAGACACAATGGATGTTGTAAATGGGTGTTGAAGAGCACATAAATGAGCATACTTGGAAAGATGATCAACTACCACCATAATGATTAATTTATATCCCGATTTAGGTAAGCCTATAATAAAATCCATAGAGATATCCCGCCAAATAGCAGGTGGAATCGAAAACGGTTGTAGTGTGCCCAGATATTTTACTGTTTCACCCTTGTTGCATTGAAAAACATCACATTTAGCCAAAAAAATTATGAACATCCTATTTCATACCATCCTAGAAAAAAAAATGTTTGACCAGGTCATAGGTTTTGGTAAACCCAGAGCACCTAGCTGTGGGTGTAGCATGAAGCTCAAAAAGTACCGTGGATTTAAGTTTTGACTATTTACTTAAATACAAATGACCTTTGTATCGAAGCTGCTCATTGAGCCAAGAGTACCCAGGGGAAACTAAAGAATTGGACTACAATTGTTGCATCAGATGTGAACTTTTGGGATCATGTAGCCATTCCTGGTGAACAACTTGGAGCCAATCTGGTACAATGAAGGAGAGAGAAAAAACAGACCCTTCTTCTTCATATTTTTGGGAAAGTACATCAACAACCACATTGTCTTTTCCTTTCTTGTAAATGATCTCATAATCATATCCAAATATCTTAGTCACCCATTCTCGTTTCTTGGTTGAGGAAAGGTGTTGTTCAAGAAAATACTTAAGGCTTTGATGATCTGTCTTAATATGGAAGTGTTTTCCCAATAGATAAGGATGCCAAAGATCCACGACATGCAGAATATCCAACATTTCATTTTCATAGATTGATTTTCCAAAATTTCTCTCGGACAATGGTTTACTGGTGAAGACCAAAGGTCGACCCTCTTGCATAAGGACAGCGCCAATTCCTTTCCCAGAAGCATCACATTTCAGGACAAAGGTCTTTGTGAAATCAGGAAGGGCCAGGATTGGAGTGGTTCACATGGCCATCTTCAATGTTTCAAAATCCTGAGAAACTGCTTGATTCCAAGTGAAAGAATTATTTTTAAGGAGTGTAGTGAAACATGCCACAATATTTCAATAATTCTTAACAAACTTGCGATAATAACATGTTAAACCATGAAATCCCCGACAACTTTTGAGAGACTTTGGGTGAGGCCAATATTGCATAGCTTCAATCTTTTTAAGATACACCCTAACATCGACCTTTCCCACAAGATGACCCAAGAAATCGACTTTGGAGGCACCAAAAGAAAATTTAGATTGTTTGAGGAAAAGTTGATGCTGAGAGAGTAGATGGAGAACTCGATCCACATGACCAAGATGGTCTATATAGGTTTTGCTATAGATGAGGATATCATCAAAGAAAACTAACACAAAATGACGAAGAAAAGGACATAAGACATGATTCATGAGGCTTTGGAAAGTGGAGGGAGTATTACACAAGATAAAGGGCATGACCAAAAACTCATAGTGGCCTTCATGATTTCTAAAGGAATTATTAGGAATGTCTTCCTCTTTAATATGGATCTGCTGGTAGCCCAAACGAAGATCAAGTTTAGTAAAGAACTGGTGCCACTCAATTCATCCAAGAGGTCATCAATGACATGAATGTGAAATTTGTATTTAATGGTGAGTTTGTTGAGGGCGCAAAAGTCATGAAACATGCACCAAGAACCTTATTTCTTAAGGACAATGACCACAGGAGAAGAGTAGGGGATCGTACTAGGGAGGATAGCACCTACATTGAGAAGTTATTGAACCATTTTCTCAATTTAATTTTTTGGGGAAAAGGGGTGACGATAGGGATGAATATTCGGGGGAAGGATTCCTAGGACAAGGGAAATGGAATGATCATGAACAACATGGGAAGGAGGGAGTCCCTAAGGAGTGGAAAAAACCACTTGATGTTTAGAGAGGATGGATTGGAGGTCCTGCGACACAGAGGGTGTCTCAGTGGCTTGTATTGCATGGAGTTGGGAAATAATGCTAGAATGACCCTTTTTGAGCATCTTTTCCATGTGATGGGAACTAATGATCTACGGGGAACCGACGATGATGCCTTGGAACTTATATTTTTGGCCCTCCTTGTCAAATTTCATGGTTAATTCCTTAAAATCCATGAGAATGGGACCCAAATTCCTTAGCCATTCTGCACCCAACACAATGTCAAAATATCCCATGTAAATAGAAAACATATGAGATTTTAGATGGTAGTCACCAATTTGGAGACACACATTTTCACAATGCCCTCCACATTTCATGGACCCACCATTGGAAATCATGAATTGGAAATTATTGAAAACACAGATATAGAATAAGTTTCTTAGGAAAAGTTGTGATGAATGAAATTATGGGTGCTTCCACTATCAACAAGAATGATGACCTTCCTATGCTTGATGTAACAAATTAGCTTGAGGGATTGGGGAGCAGAGAATTCAGTGAAAGAATTTAGGGAAATGACTGGCTCTACTTTGGGAGGGTCTCAGGGAGGGGTTATGTCAGTGGGTTCAGGTGACATAGACACAAGGGGAGCCTCAAGCTCATCTTCCGAAACATTCTCTGAGATGGCCATAAAAATATTTTGTTCCTTACACTTATGTCCTAGAAAATATTTGTCATCACAATTATAAGAAAGGCCTTTGAGTTGGCGTTCATCCATTTCGGCCCTGGTCAATTTATGGATCTTTAGTGGAGTAGAAGGAGGATTGGGAGTTACTCGTTTAGTGTGAGGAATAAACGAGGGTTTGCGATTTTGAGAAGAGACAACGTGTTGTTATTCCTTAGCTCTTTTAGTAGCGTCCACTCAAATTTGAGGCTGAGCCATGAGGACAAGAAAACTAATCTCATCCTTGAGGCAACTTATAAAACATTCTTGGAAAAAAGCATCAGACATGCCCTCTGTATGAAAATCCAATCGCTCAAAAGAAGATATAAAGTCTTTCACTATGCTAGATTGTTTCAACTTTGTCAAATGGCCTAAATGGTTGGTGTCAGTTTCAGATAGTTCATAAAGTTCTGCCACAAAGTGTGTCCAAGCCACATACCCTTGGTGGGAATTTTTTCTCCATTTCCACCATTGCCAACATTCTTGATATAGATGGAGAACAACATATCGAAGTTTGGAAAACTCATCTGTAATGCCATACAAAGAGAAATAATGTTCCATTTGAGTTTCCCAGCTGGTGGGATCCGATCCATCAAATTTGTTCACGTCTACATGTAGAAGGCGTAGGTCAGACTGAAAATTCTAGGAATGAGAGGAAGTTTCACCTTCAGTATGCAAAGGTGGGTCAGATAAGGGAAGATTTTTAGAGATATGCAACTTTCTGTACATCCTCGTAGCGACGGATTCAAGATGGGTAGTAATTTCTTGTTTGAGCTCTTGTTGGAGTTCTATGATTGATGCAGCGATTAAATCAACGATGGAGGAATGCATTTTCTAGTTAATGGAGACAATATTGGCACTAGGTTGTCGCACTTCTTGCTAGGTTTCTGTTAAATTAGAGTGCAAGGTATTGAAGCGGGATTCCAAGTCTTAGCTACAGGTATGGGCAATGATGAGGAGGGAACACGAAAAGGGGNGGGTGGGTGGGACCACACAATTTTTTTTTTATGGGTGAAGTGTATTACAACAATCAGGGAAACAAGTTGAATCCAATGGGGCAAAGGCCTAATAAGGGTGTTGGAAGGAGTTTGGGTCCACACAAAAAAAATTTGCTGAAAAATGATAGGTATGAAGGCAATAAGGGAAAAGAGATAAATCCAATGGAATAGGTATCAAATAATGATGCCAACAGGATCTAGAATTTTTATTTATTTTTACTCCGGCAGAATTATACTCCGATCTGAAGAATACTGTAGTGATGAAATGTCCAAATTATTAACAGGAAGAAATGTTTAGTAATTTCACAACTTGAATGGAGTAGACATAGTTGCACCACAATAGATATTGTTTGTTCTGTTTTCATTTCCATCCCAAGGGCTCTACAGACAAGGGTTTTCCTTGTACTATAGTTCTTTGATATATGTGTGGGTCCAACTGTAGTACTTGGCCCAATATCTCAGGGCACCAACTAAGGAGGCTAGACCATTCCCTTATCCATACTACCTAAATACCCAGGTAATAGAGAGTATCTCCCCGAGTGTTTTTCTCGGTGGCACTATAGAAGTCAAGTGGTCGATCAGTTTATCTATGGATGGATTTAGGAGATATAGGTCGATCCATATACAGGTGTTGTCTAATGCGCTACCAATCGAAGGGGTACCAATAGGGGTTACAAGGGTGGACAACATATGTGTACTTAAGTATCACTTGTATTTCCTACGTGTATGAATCCCCAACAACAGGTTTATCTACATAACGACAGATACCTGTAGCTTAAATACAACAGAATATGTCTCTGCCCTGAAAAAAAAATTAACCCAAAATTTTATGCCGAGGAAGGTGCTCTGATACCACTTGTAATATTCCAGATATAAAAAAGTATGTAGAGCAAGAATAAATAGCTAGAAATCGCAGATGAACAACAATATAATCAGAACAACACCACAATAATACCAAAATGATACTAGAAGAACACCAGAAAGAGCACTTCGATTACTGAGAGCAACGTTCACTTTCCTCTTCAAGGGGACAACCTACAAACGAGCAGAGCTCTATTGCACTAATATCAAAGACAAAAGTTCTCATACCTTCGAATCTTATTTATACTAAATATGTCTTTCAAAAGAACCATCTAAAGGAAGATCCTTCTAGAAGCATAAGCTTCTATTCGACTTATTCTTCCTTATTGTTAGGCCTTATTAATGTTGACCTTTATTACATGGAAATATATTATTCTACCTACGTGAGGGGTTAGGTCCCTAACATAAATAGATCAATGTATTTGATTAAAGAAAAATGGTTAGGTAAGAAAATTTCTTATGATTGTTTATGTGTGTTTGGATGTGAAGATTTTGTTCATATTCCAAAAAAAAATGAACTAAGCTTGACATGAAATCTAAAAGATGTATCTTCATTGGATATGGAGAATAAACATATGGTTGTAGGTTGTGGGATCCAGTTATATGAAGCAGAGATGTGATATTTAATGAAAAGGTAATATCAGTTTAACAAGAAGAAGGTAAATCACCTAAGTAGTATATTCCATTAGAAGATATCACATAAATAGTACTGATATGTTTAAACAAAAGGTGATTGTAAACTAGCCACAACCACCACTGCAAATTCAAACACATGACTAGCCACAAGATTTTCAAGATAATGAAGAACATGTGCATCCAATTAGTAATGCACAAGAGTTGATTCCTTGATTTAGGAGGTCCACTAAAGAGCGTAGGCCTTCGACCATGTATAAATATTTTATTCAATATTTATTGCCTTCTGAATACCTACTATGTTTGAAGAAGCATGTGTAGATAAAGATAACAATAAATGCATGGAATCCATGAGAGAGGAGATCGAATCTCTTAAAGGAAATCACACATGGGATTTACTTACCCTTCCATCCAATCTGAAAGCATTGCAAAACAAGTGGGAAGAGATTTAAAGCTAGATTAGTGGTGAAGGGATATGCTCAACAAAAGGGCATTAATTTTACATAGATAATTTCACCAGTTATGAAAATTACCTCTATTAGAGTTTATATGGGTTGAAATAAGCTCCTAGACAAGGGTATCTGAAATTTGATAAACAACAGTTATGTAAGAAATTTGCAATGAAGGATTTGGGTGGGATTTGGGTGTTGCAAACAAAAATCCTTGAAATGAAAATTATCAAAGATAGGAAGAAAAATGAACTTATGTTGTCACAGAAGAAATACATAGAAATTGTACTGGAAAGATTTAGCATGAAGGATGCCAAGGCACTACGCAAACCTCTAGCAAAGAATTTCAAATTGTCTTCTAAAATGTGTCCGAGACACTTGGAGAAAAAAAAATGCATGGCAACAGTGCCATATTCATTTGCAGTTGGGAGTTTAATGCATGCTATGGTCTGTACAAGACCAGATATTGCAAAAGCATTGGGAGTGGTCAGTAGATGCATGAGTAATCCAGGAAAAATCCATTGGGAAGTAGTGAAATGGATTCTGAGATATCTTAAAGGCACATCAAACCATGTTTTGAGGTTTGGAGGTGAAGATGCACAATTGCATGGATATCGTGATTCAGATATGGATGTGGATGGAGATTTAGATCGAAGAAGATCCACAATTGGATATGTGTTCACATTGACAGGAGTAGTAGTTAGTTTGATTTCAGGTTGCAAAAAGTAGTAGCTCTTTCAACTACTGAAGAAGAATACATTGCAATGATAGAAACAACAAAGGAGATGATATTGTTACAGAGGTTACTATCTGAATTGGGTAATAGACAGAAGCAAAAAACATAGAGCTTCAATATCACTATATTCGAAGTGTGATTGAAGATGGTAAATTCAGGTTGGAAAAGATACATAGGAATTTGAATCTTGCAGATACATTTACAAAGGTTGTTTCAAAAGACAAGGTGGAGTTCTGTAGAGCTTCTCTTGGATTGATAAGCTTATGACAATAGGCTTAGGAGATTTCTTGATACCACGTAATGCTAGCCTGGAAATAAGTTTGGACAGCCTAGCATAGTAGGTTAGTCAGTTTCACAGTCCACAATATATTGGACTGTTTGTAATGCAAATGTGTGCTGTGTGTTAATAAAATTATTCTACTGCTTTCCCGTGAACCATGCACATTCGCCAACCACTTAAATTTCTTGTTTTTTTCGGTTTTTTTCTATTCAATTTTGCATTCATTAAATCTTGTTGTTGTTAATCTAAATTTATGATGAATGGTGAAATTCATTAAATCTTGTTGTTGTTAATCTAAATTTCTGATAAATGGTGAAATAGTATATCAGTTCCCAGCTTCGCTGGAAGCCTAGCCATCCTAATAATAATCTCCCGATTGTTTACTATTGATTATCCCGATCCACAGTTTGCTTGCCCGATTGTGTTCCCCGATGCTTGGAAAGTAGAAAGCACAATTCCGATCAAAAAGCGTGATATTGATGAGCGGGTCGATATGTGATGAAATTTATAGGGAGCGTAAACGCTCAACCAGAGCAGCTGATATGCCCATTCAAGTGTGAAAGGACAGCGAGCTCTTGGTGTTGTCAATTCTATGAAAGAGTCCAGTCTCTAGCATACCATTCCATCTTTTTTTTTAATCTTTGTAAAGCTCACTTACTTTATATTTATTTAATTCTGACAGTTGAGATAGTGAAGGAGCAATCTAAAGCCCACGGATTGGAGAACAAATCTAAAGAGCACAGAATGCCAAGTTATATCTTTTAAACTTAATTTTGGTGGTAATATGTTAATTTTGGCTGTAAAGTTAATTTTTAAGTATAATTCGTCTAGACAAATGTTTGAGAAAGTCAGATTTTCATGGTAATTTAAGTCATCGTCCTTAACCTGTTTACACTTGATTTAAAGAGACATCAATTGTCGTTTCCTTTCGTTGTAGTTCCCTTTTTTTTAATGGTATAGACTGGTTTTTAAAATAATAAAAATTGCAACTTTTTAAGGCAAACCCCACGTTTTTATCAGCCTTTTGATATTTTTTTAATAGTTACTCTAAATCGAGAAGAAAGATACATTGAATTATGAGACATAAAAAATTATTGTTAAAATATTTTCAATATCTAAGTCAACAAGTGAAGAGTAAGTTTTACGTAATGAAAGTATTGGAAAAGATCTTATCGTAAGAAGCTGATACATTAACTTATAAGAATCAAAATATAGTTTGTTAAAAAAATTATGAAAGAATGATTTCATAATAGGTAGAAACACTTAAAACTCTGCATAAATAATAATACGGAATTTGATATTTGAAATTTAATAAGTTTAGAAAATAACCAAATGAGAATTTCCCTTTTATTATTGATATTATTTATTTTATTTTTCAAAATTTAATATATTAAATTTTAAATTTATATTATAAATTTAACAATAAAATTAATAAAAATTTATTTTTCAATATTAAGTTTATTTTTTTTTATAATTTAATATATTAAATTATAAATTTGGTGATAAAATTATATGAAAAAAAATGAATTTTAAATTTATATTATAAATTTGGTGATAAAACTATATGAAAAAAAAAAACGTTTAAATGGTTAGTCCAATTAAGAACATCACCGAACAAAGATAACATGTTGTAAGATCCACTCTTAGGTGCTCTATGTAACACAAACAAACAAGAACATTAAAATGCTATTTTAAAAAAGTACTCAACGTCATAACTTTAAGATTTTCAATATTAATTTTGAATTCGTAGAGGTCACAGAAGTAACTAGCATTTTTGAGTGATATGATGATATTAAGATAATATCATCTCTAAGATGTATAAAAGCAATAATCATAAAATAATTAAATGGAAAAAATAAAACCCTTAATTTTGGTAAGTTAATATTTATTTATAAAAAAATTAACATAGATTAAACATATAATTATGTTTAGAGTAATAGAATAGAGCGACAATGACTTTGTTATATATATTATTAGAGAATGTAATTTAAATAATAATTATATTAGATTAAGTGTTATTTTTAAGTACAAACAATTAACATAAAAATCTATAAAAAATAAATTTATAATAAAAATAATATTATATTAATTTCTCTTAATATAATAAAAAATAAAATAAGAAAACTTAAAAATTTAAGCATTCATATCTATTTAATCATTACTCAATTTTATTAATTCTTAAAATGTAAATTATAAATCTTTCCACATATTTTTCTAAAATTATTCATACTTTTAAGGATATTATATAGTTCTATTATAAATCTTTCCATATATATATTTTTTAAATTATTCATATTTTTAAGGATATTACATAGTTCTATTATAAATCTTTCCACATATTTTTTAAAAATTATTCATATTTTTAAGGATATTATATAGTTCTAAAAAGTTTAGAAAATTTCTAGTTTAAATTATTTTAGCATATCAAAATTTTGGGACAGTGAATTATTTTTTAGAAAAAAAAATAAAGAAAATGAGTAAATTTATTTTGGAGAAAGGAGAAATTTAGTTAAATGGAAAAATTAAAGATAAAAATGCATACATAACTAAACAAATTACTAAATTTATAAAAGTGATCATCCTAAAGGTCAAATATCTTTACATAATTATTTAAAAAATGATATCAACTAATCTTATTAGAAGACACAATAAAAAGAAATATATCTAATAACTTAGACATTATGCCAACTCAATAATGTCATCATTAATTAAGAATCATTAATTAAGAATCCAAAAAATGTGTTTCTCACTTTTTATTTTAACTATTTGTTACGTTTATACTTGTATTTATACTTTTTAATATTTATTCTCATTGAACATTTTAATTGTTTTATGTAGAATATTCTTTATTTAATTTTTTTCTTCAACATGCTTTACATATAACTTAATCCTAAATAATATGTTTTAATTGCTTAAATTTGTTAAATTAAAAAAAAACTTAATTTCTTTATTAGAAAAAAACTGTGTTATATTTTTGTGTTATATTTTTCTTTGTAATAATTAGAAAAAAAGAAAATTAAAAGTACTATTTTAAAGAAAAAATGTTTTGGGAGTGAACATGATTTTTTACTAATGATTTGTAATTATAAAATTGTACTTTTCTATATTTTAATAAAATTGTATTTTGTATATTTTAATTTATGTCTATATTAGTTTTGGAAAAGAATAAGTACAATGAAATGCATATACATAAATACATACAAGAATAAATTTAATGTTTTAAGGTTTGAAAGTTGTTTTATATAATTTGAAATTTATAGATACAAAATAGATATAGTAAGGAATTTAATGTTTGAAGGTTTCGGAGTTGTTTTATAAAAGGTGCGTCTACACTTATGAAGTTGATATTTGATTAAAAAAATGTAGGAAGTGTCATATTTTATGTAGAATTTACACTTTTTATTGACATCTAAATCTCGAGTGAGACTTTGAAATATAATTAGATCTACTCATATTTGTTATATGAGATTATTCATTATATTTCTAACTCTCAAACTCTTGGTTCAAAGTTTTACTAGAGATCTTAGGTCTCAAAATCTTAGTCATGAGCTAGATTATTAGAGATTTTAGGTCTTAAACTAGTTTTTAAAAGTTTGTTTTAATGGATATTTGGTATCAAGTTCAACTCTATATAGAGAGATTGTTAAATATCTCTGGTGAGAGTTTGATTATATGAAAACTACACGTGTCCTCGTGAAAAAAATTAACATGTCTTCTTAGGATTACCCTAATCCATTTAAAATATTTTGAAATTCATATATATAATAAAATGTAATCCTATAGTAAATCTACAAACCGATGATCTCTGCTACTTCTGAAATCCAGGGTTTCACTATAGTTTTCCTGTCTCCTCTCCTTCTCTGGCTTTAGTGAGGGGAAGGTGTTTTACTCCCTCCTATAGTCACATTTTAGCAGGTCGTCGCTCTACCCCCCACGACCATCCCTATAATCAAGCACCCCAAAAGCAAGGATCCAATGACGCACCAGATACAAAAAAAGGGCAAAAATATAGATTCAATATCTTCACCGCATGTAACTGATCCAAAACAGAATCTCACACTAGGTCCTGGATCCACCAACAAATTCCTTCCCAAAGAAATGGAAAATCCAAAGTACAAGGCCATAACTGAAACAATCAGATGTTATATTCAACACATGCAAGAACACACCTTCATAACAAAATTTATGGGAATATGGCCAATGGAGAAGGCTCTTTCCTGGTTGATAAAAAAAACCTGGAAACCTAATGGTGAGATCGACGTAAAAAATGGATCGAAATGTTTGTTCACAAAAGTCTTCTCCAATTTGGAAGATTGAGATCAGGTCTTCGAAAATGGGCCCTATTTCTTTAACTCCGAAGGTATCCATATTATGAACCTTGAATGAACGCTTCTCGCCCAAAATATAAGATTTCATAACAACTCCATTATTGATAATATTATACTCCTTGCTGCAAGAATTTTGGAATCTAGAAATTTTTTATGGAATCGACAACACCCTAGGGAATTTTGTAAAAAAATTGGATATGACAAAGTAAGGTTGATATACAACATATCCCTAATCTACATATATTTGAACGTTACGGAAACCTTACCAGCCTCTGTCAACCTCCTTTATCAAGATAATTAATGTGTACAAACTATGGACTATGAACATATTCCCTTTCGATGCAGATTTATCACTAAGCATGGTCACCACTTTTGGGACTTCCCGCTAACTATCGAATCCCACCCCAACCCGTCTTCAAGGAAACGACATACTAAAGGATTCAAACAAGTTATCTCGAGGAAAAAAACAAAGAAAACAATCAACAAACACCCTTCCAAATCAGGGTTCATATCCAACAACTCTTATGAATCTCTCTCACAAGAAGAGGGCGACAAGGACTCTCTAGAGGAAGAGGAACCACAACCAGGACGGACATTAATAGATCCAATGGGGGACAAATTTAAGTGTTTAAAAAAAATGAATGATGAAACATCCACAACACAT
>JASDQU010282036.1:0-14684 GCA_032191745.1 Picea mariana
TCCAAAAGTAATGTAAAGTATTATGCAAAACAGATTAAGCATATAATAATGAGAAAGGACGTTGTATACCTTGGAATGATCAGGTGAGGTGATATTGTGAGTCTAAATACTAATGATGAAGGGTATAATAATGACAAAAAGTGTAGGCAAAAAGGTGCATAGTGTGGTCCTAACAGTCTGCCCGAGGTGATGAGGTACGGTGATGTCCTCCATGGTGACGTGGATTCAAACTTAACAAGCCACATGCCACCTGGACTTATGTGTATCACCTACCCCATCGGGCCCTTGGATTGTGACATGTATCATCCTTGGTGAGGGCATGTGTCACCACTGACCCAACTATGTGTCATCCCCTGGTATGTTCCCACCTAGCCAACATGGTTGGTGAAGGGACTGGGACTTCGAGAGTCCTGAACTTTGGAACTCCGGAGGATTTGGAGCATAATATTGTAGAGAGTCCAAAGAGGACCTGAAGCCCAAGTTAGTGGAGTATATCTGAACCGTCCATTGGAAAGAACAGGTGTCATCATATTCCCCACTCCGGAGTGGAAGTACTTCAGAAGAGTTGAAGAGTGGAGGGTCAAGAACTCCCAAAGCTAGAGATCGGAATTCAATATCAGTCGTTGGTTGTGACAGGAGCATGCACCGTCGAATTGACTCGTGTATGTCCGCGAGTCCGAAGTTTGACGGAATCGAAGTTAGGTGAGTCAATAAAACCTGAAGTTCGAAGCTCCGACGTGCATGAGGAATCTATTGAGTCGGACCCATGTGGAATTCTCGTGGCCTCGACCAATGAACACCGGAGGAACTTGGGAGAGGTGTATCCACCAGTTTGGAGTTCAGTTCTAAGCGTGGCGACCATGGCTGGAAATCCCTGGATGAGCAGAATAGGATTTGAGACCTCGAATGGAGGTCTTGAGTTCTTAATAAGAATTAAATTTCGACGCCCCACCATGGGTGTGTTACACTGCAGTAGTTGGGTCTGCTTCTAGTACCCTATAGAGTTGATATCCCAAATAATGACACTATAAGGACTAGATTCATAAACAACATGATGCTTCCACATCTATGGTTGTCCTAACAGAACATCACAAAATTGAAAGGGGGAAACATCACATAATACCTCATCTTTGAAGGGTTTGATGTTGTAGTGCAGGAGACATTGTTTGCTGACACAGATGTCTCGTCCTTGGTTGAGCCAACCAATAGTGTATGAATGAGGATGCAGTGTCATTTTCAGGTTCAATCTCTTGATGACCTTTGTTGAGATTAGGTTCTTCTAGATACCGTTGTCAACAATGAAATGAGTTTGGGTCCCCTTCACCCGCCTCTGTGAGTTAAAGAGGATCTCCCATTCTTCAGGCTCCTTTAGTTCCTCTGGATGGAATTTTTTTGTAGCAATGGTGACACTAGCTTGTGCATCAATGATCCATTTTCCCTTTTCCAGTTCTGAATCATATTTTGAGTCAACATATGTCCCTGAGGATTTTGTCCTCTAGATATGGACAATCATCCCATTGACTACCTATGTTTGTCCATTAGTCTGTGGGTGGAAGGTAGTTGATTTTATTAGCTTGGTGTATATAATTGACCATAGGCTGGAACAAAAAGTGTTGAGGAACCCACTATATGAATTTGTGATAATGGTTCTTGGGATCCAAAAATGAACCCAAACATGTTCAAACAATATCTTGGGGGTGGCCTTGGGTGTGATGCTCTTTTTTTAGGGTGCCAAAACCGCCATCCTAGCTGAGAATCGATCAAGGACCATGAAGAGACAGTCATTCCCATGCATGTTTGAAGGTAGAACAAACATGTAATCTATGGATATGGACTCCCAATGAATATCTGGAATAGATAGAGAGGTGTATAGCCTTGGTTTCTTGATGGTGGGCTTGGAAATGGTGTAGGTAGTGCAGGAACTGATGTACTTGAAAATATCTTGTCGAAGCTTCATCCAATAAAAATGATAGCCCCAAAAAGCTATAGAGCTTGGTCATTGTATTCAAGGCCAGCTAATCGTAAATGACTTGGATCCTTGCTAGATCTACATGCACACCCTGATCATCCATTATGTATCCCAAATATTGGATTCTTTGCATGCCAAAGGAACACTTATCCAAATTTGTTTATACTTTGTGTTTTCACAAGGTTCCCAAGACATATTGAATATGCTTCAAATATTGTTTCTCCCAAGTTTTGTTGAAGATGAGGATGTCATCTAGTTATATGACCAAAAAGGATTTTGTGAATGGCTGCAACATATCATCCATCATCCACATGAATGTGGCCTAGGAATTATTCAAGTGGAAAGGCATGATCGACCACTCGAAAATACTTTATTTAGACTTGAAAGTTGTCTTCCATACATCAATTAGCTTAATTGACTTCAATTATCTTAATTGACACCTGGTGGTAGCCTGACTTTGGACCAATCTTGCTGAAAAACTTGGCTCTCTTGAGTTGATTGAGAATATCATCAATATGGGGGATTGGGTATCGTTTCTTGACTGTGATCTTGTTTAAGGATCTCTAATCTATACAAAGTTGCCATGTTGTGTCCTTCTTCAGTACCATAACAATTGGGCTCCTACAAGGTGAGGAGCATGGCCTGATGTGGCCCTTCATAATTATATCTTGGATATGGAATTTGACTTATTCATTCTCCATAAAAAAACACTTGTACATTGGTATGTTAGGCAAAGGAGCACCATGTGTCAAATCAATTAAGTGATTTACCTGACAGTGCACAGGCACCCCAATGGATAAGGAAAATATGTATTTGTTCTATTCTACTATCTTGTCCACATGTTGCATTTGTGTAGAAAGACCCCATGTAGAGGTTTTGGTGGTTGCAATGACCTTCCGTTCACCTTCCAACTGAATCATAAAGAGGACAAATATTATGGTCTAAGAGACCACCTTTCTTCACTTATTCACGAAGATCAAAGAGACTGCAGTAGTTGGGACTACCTCCGACACACTGTAGAGTTGATATCCCAAAGTAATAATGAAACTACAAGGCCCAGATTGATAAAAAACATGATGCTTCCACATATATGGTTTTCCTAATAAAACATCACAAATTTCAAGGGGGGGAACATCACATAATACCTCATCTTTGAAGGGTTTGATGTTGTAGTGTAGGCGACATTGGTGGTTGACACATATGTTTTGTTCTTGGATACGACAACTGATGGTGTATGGATGAGGATGTGATTTCATTGTTAGATTCAATATATTGATGACCTCTACTAATATTAGGTTATTCTGGCTACCACTTTTAACAATGAAATGGAGAAGGTTCCCCTTCACCCACATCTGTGAGGGGAAGAGGCACTCCCTTTCTTCAGGCTCATGTGGTTCCTTTGGTTGGACTTTTGTGGTAGCGATGGTGACACTAGGTTTTGCGTCAATGATCTATTTCCCCTTTTCCAGTTTTGAATCATATTTTTAGTCAACATCCATACCTGAGGCTTTTTTCTAATCCAACAATGATTGTTTGGAGTGACATTTATCAGTATTATTCCATGGGATTTTGTGGAACTCGCACCACTTTCCAGTGTCCTTCTTCGACTTCCCATTACCCTTCTTTGTTGGTGGATTGGACTAGTTGTATTGGAACTATCCATCCTTGCTCTGCCATTTTCCCTAGTATATAGGGCCACCCTTACCAGGATTCTTCTATGATGGATTTGAAAAACTTAAATCTCACTTATCCTTTTTCTTGAACTTCTGCTTGATATTAACATCATATCGACAAGAAATTCCCAGTGATGAGATGTCTAATAACTCCATATTTGTTTGGATGTACTTGTGTAGACTACTATAGTACTTCAAAACTAGGTGTCGCTCGAAGTATTTAATACCAAGATTTGTTCGCAAGGTATGGAAGATGTTGGTGTACTCCAACACCATATGGTATCTCTCCTAATGTATAGTTATCCATCTCATGTACTGATCATCATAATTTACAATAGGGTATTATTTCTCCTTGAGGGCATCAAAAACATCCTCCCAAGTGGGTCCTATCCCAAAAATATCAAACTCATCTTCGACATGTTGCTCACTATAAGTCTCCTACCAAACTCTGATATGGGGAAGGGCCTTAAGGAGTTTAAAGGTGATTTTCTCACTATTGGAAAAATTTTGGACAAAGAGATAACCCTCTAGTAGACTTAACCATTTTTCCAAAGTGTCAGTGCCTATCTGGTCTTCAAATAAAGGAATATCAAAGCTAACTTCTACCTTTCCTGGTTAAAGGTTCCTCCATTTTTGTTGGTATATTTTGAAGAATTTGAATGTCATTATCCATCATATTGTTCCTTTGTCCCGTGATGGCTTCCTCGAGCAACAATTTGATAGGATCTCCTGCTTTTTCGTACCTCTTTTCTTCTGCCATGGGAGGTTTCTTCGATGGGTGAGAGCATTTATCTTAAAGAGAAACAATATCAATACCCAACTCTCTATACCCTAACCTCGTCAGGGACATGCACTAAGAACGACAAGGGGAAAATTTCGTCGATATCATTGATCCATATTATTTTGAGAATGACATGAAGTAATAAATATAACAAATATATAACAAGGAAATACATAGATATATTGCAAGGCACATAATAATACAATAAATCTCATATTCTATTAATGATTGTCTGGAATACAAAATACTATAAAATGCAAAGCACACAAGCTGGCTAGAATGGTGGTAGCTTATCCCGAAGAGTGATGTGTCAGCTACGCTCATTTGCAAGAATTTGATTACAGTGAGGATCCAAAGGAATTTTTTTTAACATAAATCATGGATGAGAAAACCCTAAACATCCAAAACCCTAACCCTAGAATATGAAAAACCAAAAGTTTTTTGGGCCCCGACAGGGGTAGTTGATACGCCAACTTCCCTAGGGTATATATTTTGCATACAATCTATGTTTGGGGTGCTTGATACCTCGTCGGAAAGGTATATCCGAGGAGTATAAATTATGAATATCCCAATACATCACAACAAGGATTTATTGGGCATTCCCACTTCAAAAAAAATGTCATTTAGGGCCTCAAAATGGCCCCGAAATTTTGGGACTCAAAAAACTGTAGGAAAGATGCCAGGATGGAAACTGTAATTTGAGTCAGTGGAATAGGTGGAAACCGCCAATGTCCACCCAGATCATCCCTATCATTATTTTATTCAATATACAAATGGGGATAAAGTAGTACACATTGTACAAAAAATATCATCAACAACACACTTAAGCAACACACATAATCAACTCATTATAAGCACATGCCTTAATCTTCCCTAATAACTAACATTAAAGAGTGTATTTTCCTTTCCTTCCATGATATTTTATGTAATTACTACCTCAAGATGTAATTTTTGTCCTGATAATAAAAAATATACATGATCTCTAAATCATGGTCATGAGGGCCCTACCCTTCCCTCAGCATGTCTCTCATAACAAACTACAATGTTGGCTACATGTCACAAGAGTCACACCCAAGCCTATGGCACAGCAACTATGTACCACTGCATATTCTCCGGTATACCTTCAATATGTACCATTGGAACTGGGTGCACCAATCTATCCATATCCCTCTGGACGTTATCTAACAATCGATCGACATCTCCATGGGGTTGGCCATCATGACCATGTCGGCCATNTTATCTTGATCCACACAAAAACATTTTCTTTTGTTTAATCTTAAAAGTATAAAAATGAAATAGATTAAAAAGAAAAAGTCTTATATTGATATATCCATAGGCATTGTTAGGAGGTAGGGGCATGTATGTTTCGTTGCAATAATCGATCTCTACATAGGGATAATACTCGATCGCAACTACTTGGTGATCCCACCAAGAAAAGAATGCATCATCCCAGGGATCACCTAAGTGTCCTCCTCCCTTCCTAGCGAGTACCTCAGTCCATCGTTCCATCATGTCATCTCTAACGCAGTGTGGATGGATGACCACTCTTGGACTCATCATAGGTACTCTCTTGAAGAAAAATAAATACAAGAGGGTTCCAAAGCTAAAGTTAATTAGTTTTCCCTACTTACACCCTGTCAATTGGGATTTCATGCATGTTAGAAGCGTAGTACTCTATTCATAGAGAATAGGCCTCAAGTATTCCCATGCATAGTACATCATTTTCCTTGAATCTTGGTGTAATAGCAGATATGTAAATGCTCGAAATCGTCAATACAATAATATTTATATCAATATTTTTTATTTGCCTTATCAAGATTTGACTTCCAACCTTTCTGTCTCAGCAGAACAATACAGAGCAATGTATTCATCGATTTTCAAACCAATGGATCCTTTTCCCTTCAAATTTACTACATCTCCTCAATGAGGAAGCCTGTTAAGGAAATACATGTCTTATGTTTCAATCCTTAATGGTTTCCCTCTGATCATCAAGGCATCTGCTTCAGGTTCCCAATAATCAATGAGATTTTCTAGCAATCTTTGTTGTGTTCTAATCCTATTACAATGGAAAAAATTATAAATTCCACAATGGCACAAGGATCGTTGAGCTTATGGGTCATCCATGACATCATCATCAACGTCTCCATGTTCCCTCTCTCTCCACTCTATCACCATCCTGCAAATATCAATCATTTTTTGAGTTAGATCTATGATTTTGAACTTTTCATAGATGTACGCGACTGACACTAGTCACGTATGTACATAGCCCATGTTAAGAAGAGTCATGTACATCTTCACATGACATTTAAAAAATAGTTATCCACTCAAGAAATCATAAAATAAAAAAAATTGTGGATGAAATGAAAGAGGGGGAATTAATCTCTTACCTCGTCCAAGCGATGTTGAATTTCGGGCTCTTTGCACTTCATACCAATCCTCGAAAGATCAAAGGGTAAAAAGGTCTCCCAATTCTCTCAATATGGTAAAAAGTTAAATAACATGGTAAAAATGAGTTTTTAACCTATTTTAACCCAATTTTTTCCACATTTTTCTCTAAATTTTTACCCTTTTTAACATTTTACACGGTCTAGACTAATGGAAGTGCCATGGAGATGTTTTCTTGTCCATTTATCCTTGGGAGATCTCTTTTCCACAAATATTATTATATTTGGTGGCATTTTTTCGACTTCTTCAGCAGGTATCATAATCTTTGTCGACATATAGGGTAGGTTTCATTCCTCCTACATTTTTCATTTATGTGTATGGATCACATCCTTGCATTAGGGTCAACCCTATTTGTTGTGACATTATGCATTCAATATGCTTTAAAATTTTCATTTACGGATGGTAGATCTTACCTCTTCATGGGTGCCCTAGTTAACTCCTCACTAGCCATTTCGGCACCCATACTGTAGTTTTTTCCGTAGGCTCAAAAGACCTATCTAGTCCTACCATGAATTTATGTTGAAGCTTCATATCTTCCTCTCATCTATTGCTGGCCAATTACCCATGGGGCTTCCAAAAAAATTGTTGTGTTAAGTTGAATTTGCATTGCATAACTACTATTTCTGCTTTTCAGGCCTAATGTTGGCTTCATCCTACTATGATATAACCAATTGTATGCATTCTCAGAAAGTTACCATCCTTTCAATACTATATGTTACAAATTGACACATGTACCCTGGAGGAAAATTTCCCCTGAGTGTCCATATCCTGCACATGATTTCCTTGCATTGATCATAGGTATGTTCCTTGCACTTAGAACTAGTTTGCTTGCTCGCGACACTCATTTCCTCCACTATATGATAGAATTATTTTATTCTTTTCAAGATTTATAATATGAAAAAAGACAAAAAAAAAAGGGATGGGAATGAGTCGAAGCAGTTACACATTAAATACCAGACTTGTAATCCAAGGAAAGGATGAATACTTAATTCAAAACCATTCTCACCCATAACCTTGGTGATGGTGTAAGGCCCGCATCGAAGTGGGTGTATCTTACAATGGGGTCATGTGAGGCACTATTTCTACAAATGAAACCATACCTTATCTCTCACCTGAAGCTTGTGTGGTACCTTATCATGATCATGGTGTGTTGGCCCTCAACCAAGTTTGAGGAAACATTGGTCGAGTTTGACCTATTTTTGGACATCGATAGGTTGGTCGAAGATGGAGCACCGAGGAAGAGCTGAGATCGCGAGATATCACTTGTTTTGTGGACCCAGGAAGGGGTTCATTCAGGTTTATGTAATGGGTTATGGGATGTCGGCCCGTGGTTTTACCCATGATTAGGACTTTTTGTAAAAGTATAAATATGTAAGGATGTAATGTAGAAGTAGTATCCAATAGTTGAGTGCATAAGTGGCTAAGTGAAAGAGGCAAGTAGTTCTGAGTTTCTTTGTGCAACAGACCATGTATGTAAGGCTCTATGCTTAGTAGAGAAGTTGGATTTGTGCCTTGACCTGATTTTGGAAAGGTGGATCTGGTGCACAGTACGCAAATCACATGTCTGGTGAGAAGCTTGGCTCTATGGCTTAATGCACAGGAGTAGAGGAATGTAAGAGATTGAATCTTAATAAAGAAAAAGAAGAATTTGGTGGACATAACCCCACACTGGGGTGGACCATGTATATCATGTGTTGATGGTTTTCTTTGTGTTGTGATATTTATGTTGTATATTTGCTTAGTGCATTGATTATTATGAATGATAGATAGATCTATGAATGCATAGTGCTTTCTCTATATTGGATGTGTTAGATCTAACTTATGATACTAAGTGTGATGTATATTTTTTCATTTTTATTGCATCGATCTGTACTTAGGGTTTGATCTGTGATGTGAATAAATGAATTAATGTGTGTTTTTCCTAAGTACTCTGTGAAGTGTTATAATCACATATTTGTGTCTTGGCTTGGTTACAGACACTTGAGTCTTCTAACCCCCCTACCTCTACCTCGGGTGAGACTTCACCTGCTTTGTAGGTGTTGTCGAAAGGGTCAGTAGTTAGGATTTTTTTGGTGTGTTGTTGAAGCGTTGAACCTTGGGTCTGCCCCTGTTCCAACAAATGGTTCTATTGCCAGGACCTAAAACTGTGATTGTTGTGAATTGAAAGAAAAGAGAAGATCTGTGCGTAGATCTGTTGTTGTAGTGTACAGTATTCTACTTGACTTGTGAAGCTCTGTGCTAAGAAAGAAACTTGATCTGAAGAAAAAGAGGTAAGATCTTGAAAAAGATAAAGTTTTTTGCTTTGATAGAGTAAGATAAGTAGAAATTTTTATTTCGGAAGCAGGAATCTAGGTATGTTTGATAGATTATATCCTAGCTTGAAAACTAGGGTATAGTTAGAAGAAATATTTGATCTAAATAAATTTGATACAACTAGAGAAAGATATGTTATTCCTATGCATAGAAAGAATTTTTGGACTAATAAGTGGATGCAGGAACCTAAAAAAAATTCTTGTAGATTGCAGGTCCAGCACTGTGATCCTAGTGCGCAATATAGTAGAAGTTGGGGAACTTACAAGAGAAAGAGAGGACTGACATTATGTTATAACTGCAGAAGACCGGGACATCTTGCTAAGGAATGCCCTGGTGCAGGTCCTATTTGTCTATGTTGTGAAATTGTTGGTCATGAAGTTGAAGACTGTCCAAGGATGATTGCTAAAGTTGAACAAATGAATATGAGCCAAGAGAATAAGAGCAAGTCAGAAGATCATAAATAATCATACAAAGTTCAGACTACATTAGTACAGTTTAAAGAAATGATGAATAATCACAAAGATATCAGTTTACCAGAGATTTGAAAGAAAAATGGCGCATAAGTACAAGAATAGGAGACTTCGACATAGACTGTGTCCTTGATGAGGAAACACAAGTAAATATTATGACAGAAAGCACTTGGTAAATCTTGGGAAATCTTGTTGTGGTACCTTCATTGGGAAGAATAGGCTTGTTCAAAGGAAAGATGATAACCGTATGTGGAAGAGTTACTAATGTACCTGTTATCATCCATGGAACATAGACTCAAGAAGAATTTGAAGTTATTAGTTTTGTTAAGAACAGTGTCCCTTTTCCTCTTTTTTTAGGAAAGACTTGGATCAAGGAGGATCAGATCAGAAGAAAAGAAGAGGAAGAAGCTATAGAAAAGAAAAAGAAACAACTAAAGGATCTCATAGCTAGAAGAATACATCGACTGATGGAAGAATGAGAAGTTTAGTTGAAGCAACATAATGAAAGAGAATTAGTTGTCGAGGATGAAAGAACATAAGAAGGTTTGAAGGACCTATCTATGCAATAAATAAGAATACCCACCCTAGATTTAAAAAGAAAAGAGATATTACCTTTGAACCCTTTGAAATCACATCAGCAGTGTGAAGCTACTATGCTAAGAGAAGATAAGAATAACAATGGAAAGAGGAATCCAGAGACTCGGATCACGGGAAAGAAGGCAAGGAATCTTAGTAATAAGAAATCCAATTTATAAAAACTACAGGAAGTCCCAGAGAAGACTTCGCAGGAGGCAGGCTTGCAAGCTCTGAACCTCGCCAAAACAGCAGAATCGCGTAGAATGGGACTTCACCCCAGTGAAGCTATATGATCGTTGGAGGCACCCCGACCATTAGAATGACACTCCAAATAGATAGGAAATTCATTTATGGGTGAATATATCATCGTTAGACATTGAGACCGCGCCATAATGGATGGATTCACATTTATTGAGGCATTCTTGTCCATTGCAGGAATCAATTACGACACTTTCTTATTTAACCCGTCGGACGTTGCGTCGGGACCACTTTTTGCTACCCATGATTATCTGAGACAAGAAACGAAGTGATTGTGTGTGTCGAGTTGTGCTATCAGACCTCACCATCTGTTGTTTATCCCATTATCCATTCACCTACCCCGACTTATTTGTTCACAGTGAGAATGTCGACCAAATGCACCGAGCTAGAGAAATTCTTCGAAGAAGTTCTAAAGAAGTTTATGGTTGATAAAGTTATGTTTGAGGGAATACAGGCATCGTCGACCAAGGGAATGCAGACTTCCCCTTTGACTGGATGAGGTTCAAGTTGTACTAACCCTGATACTAAGAAGCGAAGTAAGCATCGCGACGATCTGGCTAATGCGAAGCAAATCCTGTCGATCTTACCAGATTACATCCCGCCTTTGGTTGGCGTGGTTAACCGCGATAGTATTCCATGGGAATTTGAGTATACATTGATCATCGCATACATCCCAAAGGGCATACCCGTAGAAGGAAGCTAGTTGGGACATATCCCATCGTTGAAGAACAGTGATTTCAACCTTGGAGATAGAAAGAACTATGTGATGCTCATGCCACATAGATACTTGATGAAGAGACTGGGAAGAAGCCTTGCATAGTCTCCCAACCATGGATTAAGGAGATTGCATAGTCCACGATATTGGACGTAATGAAGATCCCTCATTTTGGTTGACATCAGTAGGTTAACGCTTGCATTAAACTCCTATTGTCGTGCTATCATGGAGGATATATGTGGCTCGACAGGCAAATTACTGTGGATATGACGTTGATCCACCTGATCACAAGACTGATCATGCAGGGACCCGAACCTCAACATTTCTACCCAGGGAAGACTTCAGATTGGTCCCTGGCACAGCATATAAAGGAGGCATACAGCGAAGTTGATAAGGGAAAGTGAGGCTACAAGGTAGCCTCTATCCAGGATGGTGCAATGTGCCTTTGTTTCCAACTTATAGCTGGAAATCTCGTCAGAAAGAATCGCCCCACGCTGGTCACCGGGCTCGTGGTGGACCTCACAAGGAAGTGCGTGGAGGGGATGTAAATGAACTAGGCAAGCTACCTCATCAACGAGCTCTAGAAAGAATTTTGTGAAGCATAGGATCAAGGATACGAGTTCCATTTCAGTTGGTTGTTGGTGTTGATCGCATTTGTCGCTTGGAAAATTCCGGAAGGAGCTACCTTCCCGGAGATTGAACCTTTGGAGCCATTGGCCGCGAAGTTCTCCACTCTATGGTACACAAACGACATGTCAAAGTAGTGTCATTCGAATGTAGTGTTCCACGCCTACTATCAGCAGCTGAAGGTTTCCATAGAATCATCCCCTCGCATGACTCCATGAACATTACACCAGTACAGACCATTAGTTAAGTTTCACGCAGACATTTCATTTATATCATTGTGCACAGGGATGAGATCAAGGAGAAACTACAGTCCTACTATAATTTGACCGATGAAGATATGGAGGATATCACCAAGGAATGGTCAGCAGAGTTCCTTGTACCGATTAATGATGTAGAACTCTCTGACCTTGACATCATCGGAAGCCCCTTGGTCACCTGGGTCGAGCATGATGGATAGACTAGCGCGAAGAAGAAGAAGAAAAAGGAGGAAGTCCAAGACATAGAGACTGATGAAGAGGACAACGCCTCAGAGGAAAGTGGGTCTGGATCACCCACAGGAGAAGGAGGATATGAAGTAAATCAAGAAGGAGGAGTGGAAGAAGGAGAAAAGCAAGGAGAAGGTGAAGTTACGCTGCCAAAGGACCCCCCTTCCGAGATAGAAACACAGAAGAAGAGGAAGGGTTCTCCGCAAAAACCCTCGGCAAGAAATAAGACCCATGCCAGTAAACCCCAGATGGAGGCCACCCTCACAGAAGATTATATAAGCCTAGTCCGTGGAGCAATGGAGGATGCTTCTGAGGACATCATGCAAAGATATGGAGTGAAGCATGACAAACTATATGGCGGGATAGAAAGGGAGTTGAGCGAAGTACAGAAAGCTATTCATTCAGTCCGTGCAATCCCTACTGCGCCTTCCTCGTCAGAGACTGTAGAGTTGGTGGATGAACCCACCCAACTTCGAAGACTTACAGATGCAACAGAGGATCGATTTTAGCGAGTCCAAGAGGAGAAAGAGAAGGCTATAGAAGCCCTAAAGAAAGAGAAAGAGGAGATCTTGGAGAAACTACGAGTTGTGCGGTATTGTGTTATTGTGTACAAGTAGGAAGCATGCGCGGTGTTTGAAGAGATCGAAGGACAAGGCTTGCAGCTAGACCAAGTCATTTCAATAGTGGAACAGCGCCTGGAAGGGCCCGTTACAGAGAAAATGATCCAAGATTTTGCTGAGCAAGAAGCTCAAGTGAAGCAGAAAGTCGAGGAAGCTTGAGCCAAGATCGAGGCCTTAGAAGTAGTGTTGCCTAGATCTGAGTGACTTGGGATGAGTCACAGGTGAGTGTTGGGGGCTTGTTGGCCCTCGAACAAGTTTGAGGAAACATTGGTTGGGTTTGACCTCTTTTTGGACATCGACAAGATGGTCGAAGATGGAGCGCCCAGGCGGAGCTGAGATCGTGGGATCTTACTTGTTTTGTGGACACAGCAAGCAGTTCATTAGTGTTTATGTAATGGGTTACGGGATGTTGGCCCATGCGTTTACCCATGATTAGGCATTTTTGTAAAAGTATAAATATGTAAGGATGTAATGTAGAAGCAATAGCATGTAGTTGAGTGCATAAGTGGCTAAGTGCAAGAGACAAGTAGTTCTGAGTTGCTTTGTGCAACATACCATGTATGTAAGGCTCTGTGCTTAGTAGAGGATTTGTCTCTATGCCTTTACCTAATTTTGGGAAGGTGGATCTGGTGTGCAGTATGTAAATCACATGTCTGGTGTGAAGCTTGGCTCTGTGGCTTAGTGCACAGGAGCAGAGGAATGTAAGAGATTGAAGCCTAATAAAGAAGAAGAAGCAGTTGGTGGATGTAGCCCCACACTGGGGTGAACCACATATATCATGTGTTGATGGTTTGCTTTGTGTTGTGATATTTATGTCGTATATCTACTTAGTGCATTGATTGTTATGAATGATATATAGATCTATGAATGCTTAGTGCTTTGTCTGTATTGGATGCATTATATCTAACTTCTGATGGTAAGTGCGATGTAAACTTTGTCATTTTTATTGCGTCGATCTGTACTTAGGGTTTGATATGCGATGTTAATAAATGAATTAATGTGTGTTGTTCCTAAGTACTTGTGTTATAATCACATATCTTTGTCCCATCTTGGTTACAGACACTTGATTCCTGTAACTCCCCCTACCTCTACCTCGAGTGAGACTTCGCCTGCTTCACAGGTGTTTCCGAAAAGGCCGGTAGTTAGGGTTTTTTTAGTGCATTTTTGAAGCATTGAACCCTAGGTTTTCCCATGTACCAACATGGCGCTACTTTTACTTGTTATTGGATTTCTTCAAAATACCATGAACTTGTTTTTGGATGTGATGGATTCTCTTAACAAATTTGATTTCTTGATTGGCCTCGATCTGAGCATGGGAGGACTCTTCCTATGCAATTAAAATGGGAAGAGATACATCAATGGGGTCCAATGGTTGGAACCCCAAGCACACTTGAAATGAGTTCTGGCCAATAAAGTTGTGGAGGGTTCTATTGTAGCTATGTTGAACATGTTGGATCATGTTGTCATTGATGCCAATGGTTTGATTGATTGATGTCATTGATTGATGTCAAGTGATTGATTGATGTCAAAGGATTGATTGATTGATGATTTATGTAATATAATATGTATTGTCCTTGATGAGAATGCATAGATGAAGATGGATCAAAGAGTTGTCATTGATACATGGTGAAGATGGATCGATGTGGTTCCATTGGTATATGATGCATTGTTGGATAAATGTATAGATGACTCATTATTGTCTTATCATGATTGATAAGGTGCACAAATGGATGAACTCCAAAGTGGTCCCCT
>JASDQU010282039.1:2491-14650 GCA_032191745.1 Picea mariana
TACCATTCTCAACTTAGTAATGGTAACTTTGAATCTTATGTTATCCTCTTCCAGGTGCCTTATATCTCTACTTTTTTTAATGAGAGAGGTGATTATGTTAAAATCTCCTCCTATGATCCATGGGAATTATTTTAAAGTCCCATATTTTGGAGAAGATTAGTAAATTTAAGATTTTCTGCCAAGATATTAGGCCTATAAACATTGTTGATGATTCCTTCCCTTGTTGTATCGATTTCCTTAAAGTGGGTTGTAATTGTGCTTCCTAATTTTGTGAAGTTATCCAAAGTTACTTGAGTGGGGTTCCATAGTATGGCTAGGCCTCCTAAGAAGCTTGTAACACTTTTAGCTATTGATTCATAATAGTTCCATCAATGCGCGATCATATCTTTCATAGTGTCTCCAACACATTTGGTTTTGCGAATCATAGATATTGTAGGGTTTTCTTTGACGACTCTATTTTTAAGGAGACTTTGCTTACTTTCACTATTGACCCCTCTAATGTTCCATGATATGATATTCGTGATTAAACTTTGTCTGGATGTAGGAGGCATTTGTCCCTAAGCGAAACAATCTACCCTAAGCCTAATAGTTGGATCCCTCCTCTTGAATATTTTTCCTTCTAGGTTTCCTTCCTCTTTTCTTCTACTCTCCTCCTGACTTCTTAGTGGGTTTCAACGGATTAGTTCAAATACTTGGACTAGATTCCTAACCTTGACTATGGGAATTAGGGATTACTTTTGTCTTGCTCTTCATTATCTCCTTTTGTAGGAGTTGCAAGTCTTCTTCCAGAAGATTGGTTAGGCATTGTTCACCATAGATTTCAATGAGGACAGATAGATCCACTTCTTGCATCTCATTATCTTTTGTCTAGTCCATCTCTTCTTCTTCTAAGTTGGTTTTGTCTCCCTTATTTGAATCCATTCTAGTTCATCTTGGACACTATGTTCTTTTCCTTGGTTTTAAGATTCCTTCTCTTTTATCTGGCCTGTTGGGTCCAATTTTCTTCGTTTGAACTCCTCACTAGTGGATATAGGTTGGGGTTGAGCCTATTTATATCCATCCCTTGGATTCATCTTTGGGTCTTCTTGTTCAAAGGTTAATGATTGGAATTGTTGGACACCTTGGGAGCTAAGGTTGTTAGTTGGAAGGTTTGTTTTTTACTTGATTTTCTTTTACTAGGGACTTGGACAAAACCCTATGTGTCTGCTTTCTCTTCCTATTTTTTGGCATTGGTTACAACATTAAGCAAACAATCCCTAAACAAGTGTCCATGCTCATGACATTTCCTACATTTGAAGGGTATGTGTTCATAGTCCAAGGTTTGGTTTGATTTCAAATCTTGAAAGATGATACAATTGGATTTGAGAAGGGCACCAAATACATTCATGTAGACATATATTCAAGCATAAGCAATGTACTTACCTTTATTTGTAATTTCAAAAGTTTTGATGTAGTTTCCAAGAGTGTTCCTGATTCTAGCCAAGGTTTCCTCATCTTAGAACTCTTGTGGAAGAGAGTATAGTTGGATCCAAACCAAAGCTGCTATGAAGTATTCATTTTCTGGATTGAACTTCTTAGTCCAAAATCATAGGTGTAGGCTTGCTGAGTTGAAGAAATATGGGCCATCTTCGAAGATATGCTCCCTATCCTCAAGGCTTGTAAATATTGTTATGAAGAAGCCTTTGGATCCAAGTTTTAATTCTACTTGTCCTTTTGGTTTATGTCTGGAGTAATTCACTAGATTAGGGCTTTCTTTGAGGGCCATATCCTCATAAATTTTCCCATCATTATACAATCTTTCACGTATTGTATATAACTACCTACTTTGATAGAAGTAACTTCATATTTTGAATTTTCTATCATTTTTGCTAAACATCCCTTAGAGCACTTCTTGTCTTGATTAGTTAGATCTAAAAATCTAACCATACCCTTAGTGTTTTTGTGACCTCTGCATGTTGTACCTTATGTGCCTTCACTCTCCTTTCTTTATGTGCGTTCACTCTCCTTTCTTGTGCTCTCTGTTCCTTTTGATCCCTCCTTTCCTATGCCATCCATCTCATTTGATTTGTTATGAAAATATGCCCTTCAATTTGTTGGAATGTCCTAACAATATGTCCTTAAATGAATATGCTTGCATGATCTCTATATCTGCCACAATACCTTAGCATATCCTTCCTTTACATGACATCTTCACCATCTAACCCTACCGAGCGCTCTACTCTTTTCTTCGTCTTTTTCATCAATCCCTAAAAAAAACAATTTAATCAATTCCATTGTAAATATTGAAAAGAGTCGTAAATTTACTTTTAAATATAATTTTAAAAGAAATGTAATTAGTTTTCTTATATATTTATCTATTTATTATGATTCAACGAGTCAAGATTGATTTCCCCTTCAACATCTTCTCCCATGAAGTGGATATTGATTTTTTTATTTGATTATGACATGCGAAGTGGGTATTGATTTTTTTTTATGAGTTTGATTATGGCACATAATTTCACTATGGTTTGTCTATGCATAATGTTCTTCTTATATCATTGTTTACTATAATATATACTTGTGAATGATGTCGAGGCAATGTTTACTTTATTATATTATGCTTACTTTTTTATTATTATTATATATATAATCTCATTATGGTTGGTTTGTACTTACGTTATATCATTATTTACTGTGTACTACACTATATAAGCCATTAAATGTTGTGATGATGTTGAGGCGATGTTTATTATGATGTTTACTATAATATTTATATATTACATAAAGCATATGACTACTTTATTTTTATTTTTATAGCTATAAGTATATTTATGGATTGTTTATTTTAGGTATAAGTTTAAATTACAATTGGGATAGTATATAGTTTTATTGGGATAGTACATAGTTTCATGGATAGTACTACAATTATATGTTATTTGAAAAAACATGGCATTACTGTTATAGTCTCAACAATAATAGTAAGGGATATTGATTTTTTTGAGAATATTATTTAGGTTGAAACTATTTTTTTTGGTCCAAAAATAAGACCTAAAACTATTTTTAATTAGCTAAGAACTCATCTTCCTCGAATGTAAAGAAACATGTTAACAACACCAAATCAAGAGGCATCTGACAAGAGTGAAATTTTGTCCCCTTATGGACCACCAACATGTTATTTTAAGTGGTGTGGTTTTCCTTGAATAATAGTAATGAGTCAACCCGCATACACATGTAGTAGCCAATGATGGTTTTCTTTCATCCCAATTCACAACTAAGTTATGATAGGTTTTTCCACCTTCGAAAAGAAAAAAAGAAAAAAATATGGATCGTAAATCGTCATACATAATGTTTATGTTTAAGCATTTGAGGGGCTTTCATAACCCAACACATTATCACTCCAAGAGTCACTCAAGGTTGTAGGTTGAGTAAGCTTGGTAACTTAATCAAATGTTCAATATAATGTATAAAAATGGATCAGAAAATGAATAACTCATTCAATAACTCCCTCACTCAATACATTTCAACATATCCAGACAAGATAAGGCTCTCAAAAGGTATTGCGCAGAGGATTTTTTAAACTCAGATGGATGAAGAACAATCACTATATCAACAAGATTATACACATTAAAAACATATATAAAAGGTTGAATATAACAAGGAAAACTACTTATGATTCTGTCCACCAATGCAATGATTTAAAGACATAAATCAATCACCGTGTAAACAAAACAAATGAACATGACATTCAATCATAAGTACACGAAAAATGAATGAACAGAGGTCTGAACAAAACCAATGAAAGAAGCTTATGATTCCAGCATATATATATCAAAGTCTTGTACAAAAAGAGTATCTCAAAGTCTCCAAGTTCGAACCTCCTATCTCCTCCCTTTGGTCCTCTTTATATAGAGATTACATGCTCATATAGATCCAAAATAGATGGATCTCATAACCTCTTCACCTATCTTTAGTTTTTTGAAGATTCCAACTCAAATCCGAATTTGTGAGGTGGCTAGCAAAAACAGAGTATAAAATTTCTGGAAATATGTTGCTCAAAGATTGACTTATATCTCTCGAATAAAAATAGATTTTGGAAAACTGAGAGAGGTTTTTTAAGAGGAGATCAGGCTTTTGAAAAACCTCTCTCACTTTCCAAAAATTCATTTCCATATTGTCAAAATATATCTCCAAATAAAGTGACTAAAACAGGAAAACATAGATTTCCAAAATCTAGTCATAATCCTACAATCTAGGATTTGATCCCTAGAATGTTTCCATTGAGGAAACAAAGTGCCACCTGCATGATTTTATGGGGAATCATATTATATTCAAATATATGTGGCCAAATTGACCCAAAAATCCTCTTGCGAAGTCGAATTTTGACCAAAGTTCATCCATGTTGAAAGTTTGAAGAGTTGGTAGCGCAATACACAGGAAAAACACAGTTTGCACTACCAACTTTGTTGTAGATGATCTTTTTAGCCTTTGTGCATGAAAAATGAAAATAAAAGTGAAATGAAGGCTGAGAGAGGCTTCTTTAGACCTGATATAATATAATATAACATGTCATATTCTAGGGCATGTCAAATTTTTATCATTTAGGCTCTCTCTTGCATCATTATTCACAATTAGAGTTTATGCCACAATGTCACTTCAAGTGCTTTAGACAAGCATGCAAGACATGAAAATGTAGCTTGGAAGGCTTAGTTCAATGGATCACATACTATTGTATTTTCTTGATCTTTACTGAGATTACTCAGGCTTAATCTCAACAATAATGCATTGATATCTTCCTTTCACAATGTAGATCAAATGACCATTCATAAGACTTCAAATGTTCGAGATAAAAAATGAAGTTTTGCGATCATTCCACATACATATTTTACCACTGCAAAACTGATGAAGGAAGTCTGGAATACTTCTATCACCTGCACCTTTATCTAGATCTTGTCAAACCCTTAAAGACAAAACTTCATTGGTTTCCAAGAAAACCTTAACAATACTTCTTTAATGACGAGTTGAAGCTTTGGAGGAGAATTTAAAAGCTTGATGATGGCTTCAGAGTGTCTAGAAACTTGTTTGATGTCCTTTTATCACTTGAAAAGACCTTAAATTATAAAACATGGCATCCTCCTGAGTTGGTAGCATACATAATGGAAAAATAGTCGTTTGCGCTACAAACTTGTCATCATGGAGAAAAATGACAAATAAAAGGTCAAGTTATGATCTGATGTGTAATGATGGGTCATTATGGACCATGAGTGACTCTTATAACTTGTGAATCACCCTTAGGATATAGATGACTTGAATTTAGCAATAACACTTAGGACGAAAACCTTAGATGACCATTTAGTCACCTATCAACTTTATTTGACATGACCAAATTTTGGTGAAAAGATTGACTTGAGAGGCTAATTTTCTAGGAGCTAACATCCGGCTCCAAATGGGATGGAAACTTCCCTGTGAGGTTTCCAAGAACCTAGTAGTTCAAGTTGCCTTGTCCATTGGGCTATGGAGTCATCAGGCCTGTGCAATCAATCCCTTGAAAACCTTCAAGATTTGATATTCACTTCTATCATACCCTGATATACTGAAAACAACTCTGCTTATTCATTGAAAACTGAAAAACCTTCATACTGCAAACCAACTGCAAACTGAAAACAAAAGCTCAACTACTGAGCTTATTCATGTACACTCCTAATCTAATCAACTGTATTGCTTGTTGATCAAGTGAAATCATGCTTCCAATGAAGCCATACAAGTAAACTCGTGATTGAAAGGCTTCTTTTTATGCCATTGATTAGAAGATAATAATAAAAGCATAATAGTGACCATAAAAACTCTTTCAAGAGATCATACTCACTAACAAATGTAAGTGATATGATAAAATTTGAAAACTTAATAGAGTCTGAGAGATAAGACTCAAGTAAGGATGCCATGGGATATTCAAAACCGTGATCAACATCATATAGGTTCAAAATCATTGACTGCTCATGTATGTCTTCCTCTTTGCTATATCCCTGTGACTTAGATCCATCACTATGATGTGCTAGCCCATCACATTTGACAATTTATGAGAGAAAAGAAGAGATATGTTCTTGATCTTCTACATCACTGTCTCCATAATGATTGAATGAAGGATGAGTCTTTAAAAATATATCATGAGAGAACTATAGATTACTCTCTCCAAAAATGATATATTTGAAAGATGAGTAAAAAATAAGAGGATCTTTATTGGAATTTTGAACAACAAACTCATAACTATCATCAACCATAGCATGCATACATTGTTGATGATCTCCATGCTAAAAATTAGAACTAGATGAGATTCCATTAGTCAACAAGCCTTCATAAAATTTAAAATCTTCCTCATCATCGCTATATTTTTCAAATATGGGAACATCAGGATACAATCCTAATGGAAGAGATGAAGATTTTTGCATATAATCATTAGCAATATGATTTTGAACAACATCACCTTTTCTCTGTAATGTCCCCCACCTCTTGATGAAGAGGTTTGGAGAGACTTAGTGGTCTAGTCATCCCCACAAGACCATAGTCTCATGCACCATGGGGAAAGGTCATCTAACTCAATGTTATATTTTGAAGTTGACTTGAAAAGGTAAAAAGTAACTCATTGGAGGATTAGAGCGCTTGAGGTTGATTTAGGAGTTGAACCTCAGGGTTAACTTAGCTCAACATAAGAATAGAAAGAAGTATAAAGGAAATCTTAGGGCACACCTCTCATTTCATCTTGGACCATATTGCATTTGGCTATTGGGCTCTTGAGCACACAGTTTTGAGGGTTTTGAGAATACAAACCCTAGATAACAACTCAGTGGTGAAATATTCCACTCACCTTGTTCCAAGCTTGGTCTCGGGGATAAAACATTCCACCCACATGATTCTATAGTATTACAGGTACCATCATCTATTCAGGAGGGCAGCAGGCCATACCCTTAAGGGTTTTCCAGTAGGGGGCACATCATTCCTTGGAGAGGAGTTCGATCCAGCTTATTGACAGGGTCTATCGACATTCTAGCACTTGGGTTTTACTTGCAGGGCCTTATTCATCAGATTGAGAGTATTTTGTGAGGGTTACTCTTGCTAGATTATTATCTGGATCTTTGGGACATTTTTGAGAGAAGGAGGGTGCAACTGTGATTCAAATCTGCTCAGTTTGGAGGGTTTTACACCTCATATCTGACCCTGAGACTTCTCCTAGTGGCTTGTGGTGTCCTGATCTACCTTTCTAGAGAGTTTAAACATATTTGGAGGCTTCCTCTATCAGGGCCGAAATATTGAGCTTGACGGTCTTTAGGAGGGTGCAACCTTGATTAGGGTTTCAATAGTTTGGAGGGGTAGATCTTGGCATCTTGAATTGATACTTCAGGGAGGGATTCAATTGGTCCTGATCTATCTTTCTGGGGAGTTTGGTGTTGTTTGAAGATCTCCTTTAGTTGGGCTGAAACAATGGTCTTCTTAGCTCTGTAGCAGGATGTGTCATCAACCAGGGGGGTTGGACTTGACCCTGGTTCTTCTTCTTGCATTTTTCTTCATTGTATATCCAGCCTTTGGAGGCTTGCATTTCTTATCCGGAGCATTTTGTAGCAGCTTATCTATGATCTATTGAAGCCATATGATGTTATTCCATATCTGCATCCTCTTTGTATCAAGTTCTTTCTTTTCATAATAATAAAGGTTAGATCTATGCTATTTGGTTTCATATCTTGTGTATTAGTTAGATCTTGTATTCCCATTGAGTATATCTTCATATCTGTTTTTAATAATTGAATATAAACCCTGAGGCTGAAATTTAAGAGGCCAACCTACAAACACACACATACAAACAAGTAAATCAGTGGCCAGTTACTGTTCCAAGTGAAAAAATTGGCTTGGGAACATTACAGTGGTATTAGAGCTATGATCCTCCCATCACGTGAGGATTAGTGCATGTAGAAGTTCAATGGCATTTATATTGGCAAAAGGAGGAAATAGACAGGTGAGGTAGAGGCCGATATGGAAGGTTCATGTGAGGACAGTGAGCCACATGGCTTAGCAACCTTGACACAGGAACTACGTAAATCCATACTCCAGACAGAGAGTACATTGGTCACACACTTACATGAAATCCAGGAGGCAAACCATAGGGGACAAGAAGAAATATCAGAGACCTTGAGGAAGGTAGATTAAAACCAAACAAAGATAGCACAAATCTTGTTGGAGATGACTCATAAGGGGAAAGGCCCAGAATCTTATGCCAACAAGGAAACTAGTGGATCTCATGGAGGGAACATATATCAACAAGAACATGTTCTCTATCATCATTCAAAGGGAATCCATGGAGGGGGAGCACCACAAGGAAAAACATGTAGCAAGACCACTCCCAGACCATACTTGCCCTCATTTACAGATGAACCAACACAGTCCGAACACCCAGATGAGTTTGAGGATCAATTTGAACAATATGTCAAGGAGTACAACTCTTTAAGCATACCAGTTTAGAGGCAGATCACCCTAGATCAGTTCTATGGATTAAAATTCAGAAGCAAGCCCAGGTTGTACCACAGGAACAATTATGAGCTTGAGCACAGGGCTGGGAATATGGAGATCCCCTACTTTGATGGTTTGACCAATATGATTGCACATGCATGGGTACAGAAACTAGACTCTTACCTACAGCTTAACCCTATGAGGGAGATGGATGCCATCAAGTTTTCCACCATGTACTTGGATGGAAAATCTCATGACTAGTGGTATCATGAGTTGACCACACTTGACCACAATCAGATAGTGGCACACACAGAGTTTACTTAGAGGCTCAATGACAGGTTTGACCAGGGGGATCCAAAACTACATTTCAGGGAACTCACACAACTCAGATAGACAGGAGCACCAGAGGTGTATATTGAGGAGTTTCATAGGCTAGCAATCATGGTACATGATGTGTCACAATCTAGACTCATGATGCTCTTCACCGAGGGTTTGATGGAACCCTTGAAGGGTTGGGTTAAGGATTTTAAGCCTACCAACTTGCAGGATGTTATATGGAGGACGAGATATCTAGGCCTAGCTGCAAAATTGAAATTTGTGCCTAGACCACCTCTAAACATCGAAGGGAGAGACCAAAGAATTCCAATTAATCCAGGAGGAAGAGACCTAAGGGGGTTTGAAAGGGGAAGATGTAGGATGGATGAGAACACTAGAAGAGAACTAAGAAGGAAACAACTATGCTACACATGCAAAGAGCCGTGGAACCCATCCCACAAGTGTATGGGTCATGGCCAGGTTCATTACATTGAGGTGACATCTGATAATGAAGAGGATGAGTATTTCGGCCACATCAAGAACATAGAGGTAGACACCACCGAAACTGCAGAAGAGGAGGCTACAAGTCACAACAGTACAACAGAGGAGAAGGCTACATTGGCATCCATCAGTGGGGTACCCAAGTACAACACCTCTAGGATGAGAGGAGTATTGCAGGGGCAAAAGGTTTTAGTACTCATTGATGGGGGTGCTTCTCACAACTTCATTGACTCAACATTGTTACAGAGGAGGCATATACCCATAGTTGTGTTTGAAGGATTCAAGGTGAAGGTAGCAGGAGGAAGAACCATGCCTTGTAACAGGTACATTCTAGGGATGAAGCTTACACTGGGTAGGCATGATTTAGCACATGACTTTTATGTGATGGACCTCCTTGATACAAATATAATCCTTGGAGTACATTGGCTCAGTGCGTTGTGGCCTATCACCACCGACTACAATACCATGGAGATGTATTTTACAGAGGAGAGTGGTAGAAAGGTAGTCCTCAGAGGCATGTCAGGAAACACAGCCAGGGTAGTCACAACAAAGCGTATGGAGGCCATTTCTAGGAGAGAGGAGATTGTATATGCTGCTGAGTGCAAGATTTCAGCACGTGTGGACAAAAAGGGGAAGCTTCACTATGCACCAGAGATCCAGAGGATCATTGACAAACACAATAAGGTGTTTGGATCCATTCCACCAGGAGTGCCACTGGATAGGGGATTTGAGCATATCATTGAGTTGGAAGAGGGGGAAAATCCAATCATCACCATGCCCTATAGACACCCAAAGAAGTACAAGGACGAGATAGAGAATACCATCAAATAACTCTTAGATATGGGTCACATTAGACCAAGTTCCAGCCCTTTTGCCTCTTCAATGGTATTGGTCAAGAAGAAGGGTGGAACCATGCGCATGTGCATCGAATTTAGGGCACTAAACAAGAAGACTATCAAAAACATGTATCCCATTCTGAGGATTGATGAGCTATTGGATGAGCTTCATGGAGCTATTTACTTCACAAATATTGACTTATGCTCTGGTTACCATCAAATCAAAATGAGGGAGGAGGACATCCCCAAGACGACCTTCAGGTGTCACTATGACCACTATGAATTCTTAGTGATGCCATTTGGATTGATGAATGCACCCGCCACATCTCAGTCATGTATGAACCACGTCTTCAACAAGCCGTTGAGGAAGCATCTTCTTGTGTTTTTTGATGACTTTCTAATCTATAGCAAGACTTGGGAGGAACATCTTTAGCATGTGGAACAAATATTAACTATCATGGAGGGCCAATCCTGGTATGCCAAGGAGTCCAAATGTGAATTTGGTATGAAAGAGGTCCTCTACTTGGGACACATCATTGAATTTAAAGGGGTACAGGTACATTAGGAGAAGATCCAAGTGACAGTTGAGTGGCCCACACCTAAAACTCTTACAGAGTTGAGGGGATTTCTTGGTATTTGTAGCTATTACAGGAGATTCATCAAGGGGTTCTCCCAAATTTGTGCACCCTTGACCGATATGACTAAGAAAGGAGCTTGCAAGTGGAGTGAAGAGGCACAATCTACATTTGACAGGATGAAAAAGGTAATGAGCACATGCCCAGTGTTAGCCTTGCCAGATTTCGACCAACCCTTCACATTGGAGTGTGATGCCTCTGGAGAAGGCATTGGGGCCGTATTGATGCAAAATAGGCGCCCTCTTGCCTATGAGAGCCGAAAATTGAGGGGCCTTGAGCTACTTTACACCATCTATGACAAAGAGATGCTGGCTATCATGCACGCTTTGGCCAAATTGAGGCAATACTTGGTAGGTGCAATATTTGTGGTGAAATCAGATCAGAACAACCTTAAGTACTTCTTGGAACAGAAGGACTTAAATGAGAGGCAGTAGAAGTGGGTCAGTAAAATACAATCCTATGATTTTGACATTGAATTTGTCAAAGGGAAGAACAACATAGTTACCAATGCATTATCCCGGAGGCCATTAGTTTATGTCATGACAGATATATCAGTTGATTGGAAGGCCCACCTTTTGGTGGAATATTCCAAAAATCAGTTCGCTTGTCAGTTGATGGATGTGCAAATACAATATGACAAATTCAGAGTCATAGATGACATCATCTACTACAAGGGCTGAATTTTATTGGTTCCTGAGTCAACCTTCAAGGCCAAGATACTACAAGCATGTCATAATTCACTGGTGGCAGGGCACCAAGGGATTGAAAAAACATACATGCGGGCAAGGGAAAGCTTCTCATGGAATGATCTAGGTGGATATTGGTGGCCACCCACCTATTCCACTTGGACCCCCACCATTGCTTCTTTCATTTTTCAGTTTCTGCAAAGTTTACTATTTTTAGCAGTTTTTCAGGTCCTGAACTTTCGGAGCCGTTTTGAGGCCTTAAACGGCGTTTTTTGGGAAAACAGGGAGCAACATGGATTATAGATCAATGTTGCTTACCCAAAAGTTGTAGTCCTCGGATAGATATTTCTAACGAGGTATTGAACGCGTCAAACAGAGATCGTATGCCAAAGTTACATCCCCGGGAACTTGATGTACCAACTTACCCAAACGGGGCCCATAGTCTTGGCGTTTCATCTCCTAGGGTTAGGTATTTGGATGTTGAGGGTTTTCCATTGTTTCTCAATAATAATAGGCCTTCGAGCCTCATTGTAACACAGATCAGAGGCCAGTAGCCGCCACATCTCTTCTCAGAGATAAGCTACCAACACCCTAGCTAGTTTATTTCCATTATATCTGTAAGCATATTTCAGTCATTTGTTACTAATGAAATGAAGTCTCATTACCACTGATCCAGATTTATGTAGGAACAAAATGAAATACAAAAATACACAC
>JASDQU010282045.1:0-14655 GCA_032191745.1 Picea mariana
TCAATCAAAACAGACACTAGATGGTTGGAAATCATACCTTCTATTTCCACCACTGAAGCTTGGTGGTCAGCCTGGTTATTATCCAAGGCTGCATAAATTTGCAACACACTCATGGCCACATCATTGATGGTGGTAGCTTCCTGGATGTTATAAATCCTCCGACTATTTTGTTGTCGGTGTGGACAGTCTCTCAATAAATGTTCTTCCCTGCAACCCCAACATTTCAAAGGTTCTCTCTTTGGGTTATCAGTCTTCATTGATATGGGTCCAGAAGTTATATTTCCGCTCAAAGAGGGAAAATTCTATTGGTGCACACTCCGGGCTGGGAATCTCATTCTTGGATTCTTCTTATAGTTCTTAAATCCTTGGAATTTAATCCCTCATCCGACAGCCAAGAGATCGGAAGAGCGTCGGATGNCCGGGCTGGGAATCTCATTCTTGGATTCTTCTTATAGTTCTTAAATCCTTGGAATTTAATCCCCTTTTTCTGAAATCTTGAACTATTCTTCTGTTTCCATCCTTCGCGAGGTTCTGTTCGATGCCCAAACTGTTCATGACAATAGGTTGCCTTTCGAATAGTTCCTTCTAGAGTCTTTGGCTCATCAAATTCAATTCTATTCCGATAGTCCTTAGGTAGTCCACTGATGAAGCGTTGCACCTTTATGATTTCTGAAGTGCCGAAGTCTTGTAACCTATCCGCGTATTGTTCTTTCGGGACTTCACCCATTGGGATTTCGGGACTGACGTGTACAAGAAGACTGACCCTTGGGTTTCCCGGTTGCCAAAACACCGAAACACCAAGGCTTACCCACGCTAGACTTGTTCCGGATCTCATACTTCGAGATTTCGCAATGGGTAATGACAAGAAGTCTCACTCCTAGGTTTTCCCAGGAGCCGGAACACCGAAAACTCATAGCTACTCCGTCCTATTATCATTTCAGGATTTCGCGAATCGGAGTTTCGCGATGTGCGCAGACAGGAGATCTCGCGCCTAGACCTTTTGGGAGCCGAAACTCCGAAATACTGACTCCTAAACCTACGTATCTATTTCAGGGTTTCTCCCATCGAAATTTCATGGACCGAAGATTCGGGACTTGCGAGTATAAAGGGACTCGCACTTAGGTATCCTGGGTACCGAAATGCCGAACTATCCTATCTCATCCACTCCTTAAACTATTTCGGAGTTTCGGTTATCGGGGTTTCGCGACTCGCGATGATCAGGGTTCTCCCCCTTTGTCTTTCCGAGTACCGAAACGTCAAAACGCTTACCAGCAGCCACGTGTCCTATAAATGGACGGTCCAGATACTCCCACGAACCTTGGGGATCTACGGTCCGGATTTCTTCGCTACTTACGAAGATAAAAGGAAAGGGGTTGAGGCATTAACCCCCTCATTTCTTCCTCCAATCTAACGGTCACGATTGACCTCAGATCTTCTGACAGGATCTCGTCCATCAATCGATACTTATCCACGCGCTGTCATTTCTGGATTTCGCAAATAGGGGTTTCGGGACTTGCGAGTGTAAGGGGACTCGCCCTTGGGTATTCCGAGTACCGAAATGCCGAAATGTTGAGGTTTACGAGGACCATTCTCCCTCATGCAAGATTTTAAGACTTAAACTATAACATCCTCCTTCGGGTCCCCAGGTAATTTACACCAGGTTTTGAAGACCAGACTGGAAGGTCTTCTCGAAGGTAAGGGAGTGGTCACGAAAGGGTGCCTTCATGAGGAAATCTATCCAAGGCATCAGGTAGGACAAACACAGGAACAAATCTCCCGAGAGCAGACTTGAAAATCTGTATTAGTTCATCATATATATATATATATATATATAAACATAAGCCATACGTGGTCTTTCCAATAAAAACATGTAGCCATCATTTCTGATCAAAACACCATACAGACAGTCTTATACTGAAACCATTCATAATTGCACAGACTATGAACATACATGTCAGCATATAAATTTCAAGATACAAGATATAACACTTATCAGAAAAACACCAGGTGATGCAACTGCTGAGAGGGGTGCTTGTTTCCACCCAACCGTAGGCTCGGCGATTCCGAATGGATTTACCACTAGCCACCCCCGAGCTGAGACCATGATGCTGCGAGACTGAGTCTCTATTCGCCAGTGACCAAGAACGAAGTTAACTCTCCTTCTTCTCTGCTATCACTCACTCTGTAGTTTTTCCAGAGTTCTTTCGATCTCTATTCCTCTTTCCCTCGCGTCTACCCTTGATCGCACACTCTTCCTACCTTTTCTCTTTTCGGCAAGGTTGCATGTGGCATGATCTTCCTCGCAGTGGTCAGGTCTGAGGACTCTACGGATGGGCGGTTCACCCCCATCCCTCATTACTCATGAGGAGCCATTTACCTACCAACCTGGCGAGTGATTTAATTTGGGGCCNACATCCCCCTCTCAGTAGTCCTGCAATATATATATATTCATAATATTATTTACATTCATCGACCTTTTTCACAAGGTCCATTCACATCACACATTCACATTTCTGAGTTTGCCACAATACTTGGCCAGTATAGTTATTTTTATAGACTGGGGGAAACAGGGTGTTACATTGGATCACAAATGTAATGCCCCATTTCATCTGACTATTTAGACGACAAACTTATTCTTTGAGGGCGTTTTCTCACAAACAAACCGGTTAATTAATACTTAATGAATGCTAGACTTGTTATGAAATTCTTAAAATGTCAAATGTGAAAATGATCAGTTATGCATTTTATATTGTTGAATAGAATTTATGGATAATCGTGATTGTATATATATTACCACTGAGTTCATGAGTGTACAAGAAGCTCAATGGCTAGTTGATGCGAGTATCATCAATAAGAACCTGGTACTCCAGACTAAGTCGGGGAGTAAATGAATTGATGAAATTTTGAATAAATAACTTATGTTGATTATGGACATTGTTGATTAAAACTTGTTTAGTGGTTGAAGGCACATGGATCATCCTTTCCTATCTGACTCACAAAAAGAGTAACGGGGTTATACAAAACTAGACCAGTTGAAAAGGGAGGGGTGGAACAATGTCCCTGTTTCCACTCACTAGCACTATCATCATGGCCAGAGTTGAAGAGTGAGGGACACTCTTGCTCAAAGGGTTGCACAATTCCACGAGGGTAGACTGGATCTCAGTCACTCACGAGGTATACTGAGGGGCGAACAATAAGGCGGAGGTATTATTCCTCAACATCCAAAGGTCTCGTAATAGGGGCAACTATAGGAGTAATAGGATCTCCGCTAGTTGTGTCATATTCCCAACACTCAAGATCAAAAGCGCCTGAAGGGCATGGCATGTGGAACCCTTGGAGTACATTAGTATATCCTGAAGGGCATGTCATTCGTGGCACCCTTAGCCTTTGTTTCAAATTAAACTTCTAGTGTAAAGTAAAACATGTAAGTTAACCTAAGGGTAAGGTGATAAAGTAAATAAGTAGAGTCTTGCTAGAAAACTTGAAAATCAAGTTTTGTTGGAAAGGTTAGATGTTTAGGGAACATTTAATTTATTTTAAGAATTTATGGGTAAAGAGAATATAAAATTCAAAAAATTAATTAATTAAATTATTAAAGAAAAATAAACAACCTATGCATGATATTAAATAAGAGAATAAATAAATAGCTATTATTAAATTCATAAGAAAAGCATGAAAACATTCAAGGGAAAATCCAAAGGACAAGAATAGAAGGGAAACATCTAAGGGAAAATCTAAAAGACAAGAAAAATTGGGAAACATCTAGGAGAAAAGATATGAGACAAGAAAAGCAGGGGAATCTTAGTTAAAAGCTAAGAAATAACTCGGAATAATTTTAGGATTTTAAGGAAAGTAAGTGAGGAAAATAAATTAATTTTTAATTTTAATTGATAAATTTTGTGCACAGGGGGAGGATATAAAAGAAAGGTCTTGGGTCAAGAAAGGGATAACATTCTACCCTATTGTTGGACAACCATCGAAATGATCATGAACTTGAGCATTTCTATTTCAAGTGGACAACGAAGTGGTTAAGAGGTGACACGTGGACACTTCATAGCTAGTTTTGTATAGCCATGTTGTGGCTCGGGGGAAAGGGGAAGAAGAGTACATGTTGCGTTGGCAAGGAGGCATCCGGTGAGTCCAACAATGTTCGACAAAGCATTGTGAAGATTGTAGCGGTTCTGACAATGTGGTTCAGCATTCGACAAGGTGATGCAACATTCAGCGAAGGGAACACAAGACTTCATCTGGTGAAGGTAATTCTTTTACAAGTAAAATTGAAGTGGAAATGTTAGTTAAATTTAAATTTAATGTATTATGTATCGATGGAACATTTATATTGAAGCGGCATCAATAGTTAATTCTTATTCATTGTATTATGTGTTGATGAATTCGATTTAATTAAAGATGAATTCTTAGTTTCATTCATCTTACTGTATTATAGTTCGACGGTACAGTTAATTATTAGTTTGTGAAATGCAATGTTAATAATTGAAATTACTGTGGAGTATTGTTAAATATCTATTTAGTAATTATGCAATTTAGTGAGAATTTATTTACTCCCTTGTGAATGTAGAATTTGTATGTAGCTTATGGCTACCCCTAATATTTCTATGTGAAATAATGTGAAGGTCAAATAAATAGTGGAAATCAATCAATTTTTTATTTTATTTATTTATTTTTTATGTCTGGAGGAATCGGCAACTAGTTGGGCACGTGTTCCCGTTATACGTGGCTGTGTTATCCAACCGCTACCACTATAACCTCCAGGTGTGCCCACGATGTCCCTTACGCGGAACACAAGGTAAGTCGGGGGGAGTTGAGCTCGAAACCTCATGAAACTTCATTTTCACGGCACTTGCCAATTAAGCTGCCCCCCGAGGACGAAAATCAATTAAATTTATAATTAATGCAATGATGAAATAAAATAAAACATTAAGCTGTAAATTGGAAATTTCTAGTAATATAAAATGTTAATTTATTTACGTGTGTAAAATCTAAATATAGATTGTCAAGAAGAAATAAGATTATACGATAGGATTCTTAATTGATAAATATATCTTTTATTTCATTCTTGAAATGTTGCTTTATTGTAATGAATTACTTAGTTATAATTGTAAATGTAATATTTTATTATTAATTGAATCTCTAAAGTGTACAAACAGATAATTGTAATGTAATATTTAATTATTAACCGAATCTCTAAAGTGTACCAACAGATGTAAAATTTCATCTCCTACTAAATATATATATGAATGATATATTATAATTCATAAATTGGAAATTTTATATCATATTAATTGGGGGAGAAGTTATGAGTTGTACTCGAATAAATCAACATTATGCTTTCAACTTATAATTCCTAAATTGGAAAGTTTATATCATATTAATTGGGGAGAAGTTATGAGTTGTACTCGAATAAATCACATTATGCTTTCAACAACATACACGAGTGAAGGAATTCAAGTTCATTAGCGGGTGTGATTTTAGTAAATAAAAATATTTATTTTATAAGTGATGGGATATGTTTTTGGCTAAACGTTTTATTTTGGGGGTTTTGGGTGGGAATCCTGTGTTGTAAATTTGGACAAAATCTTTATTTTTGTTGTTGTTTAAATTGCATTTCTAAATGTATAAATGGATTTAGCATGCTGAAAAACCTCCGATTATACAAACTTAGCCACTGAAATCTGGAGATCCAACCATTCATTACCACATTTCGGGCAAAATCAAAAGAAAAAAATTACCAGAAAACAGCCAAAAGGTAGAACGTTTAGACTACTACATGAGATATAAGACATGTCATATTTTTGTACTTATCTTGATATTATTGATATAACCTTGATAATTGTGAAACTTAGACAATAGGGTGATTTTGTTTTGCTCATTTTTATGGCACAATTTATTAAGTAAATTGAAATGGTGTTGTGTTTATGTTAATAATCGTTGATGAATTTCATTATCTTATACTATTATGCAATATAATGTGGATTGTGCTAAGACTGAAATAATCATTATTTTGGAATTGATTTAGATTAATACATAAAGTGGTTGGAACCTTATTATAAATTGTTAGTCGAATAGGTGGAAGTAGGAACTAATTGTGTGTATTGATATTTTGTAAGGTAAATTAATTCTTATTAGGTGGAAGTAGAAACTAATTGTAGGAACTAAGGAACTAACAACTGCCACTCCCGAGTTCTTAAATGGTCAAAATCAATCAGAAGAATCATGGACTATGAGCGTTCATTATGTGTCTTGAAGGTCCTAACCCTGCAGGTGTACCTTTTGAGGGGGAGGGGGGTTATGTGATGATGATGGTTATTATATTATGTGATTTATGTTATTGACTTCACTTGGAAAATTGTCTAATTAATTTGTTGTATGTTATTCTAGCATCACTAATAATTGTCGCTACATTGTATGAGTTTACAATAATGCTTTCCTCACTGAAAAAAGAGGCACAATGTTGAGTTGATTATATTAATATTGTATATGTTATTATCAAGATTTGAATAATTTCGTAATGATAAGGAATATATATATATATATATATATATATATATATATATATATGGTACCTTGGTACCTTTTAGATGGGCATTACAAATGGTATCAGAGTAGGGTTCAACACTTCGAACAATGGACCCAACACAACATCCATTTTTTCACTAATTTAGTATGTGTAGACTTGTAACTAATTCATCTGAAAATTGTGTTATGACAAGTGATAATGTATAGAGGGGGAAAAAGGGGTAGGGGTAGGGTTTCGAGAGGATGCGATATGCCTCCTTCGCCATCACAACCTACACCAAGAAACTCACCTCCTCGAGAAGAGGAACGAACTCCGAGTTAGGGAAAAATATCATCCAATGAAGTGATAAACATGATGAGATCCTTCTAGAGGATGTCTGAAGCATTGATGAACCATTTGGATAAGGAGGAAGGGGGAGTATCTAATCCCACCAAGGGATCACAAAATACCACATGCATAGGGAGTTAGAGAAGGTTAAATTCCCAGAGTTTTAGGGATCTACTAATGGTAAGGTCGTCGAGGCTTGGCTTGAGAACATGGCAATGTGTTTTTCCTCGAGCGATTATACCTCCAATATGAAGGTTCGTATGGGTGTTTTCCAACTTAAGGGAAGTAATCTTTTGTGGTGGAAGACACTTCTTCCATGGTTGGGACTAAGTATTTATGAGATTTCATGGGAGTTGTTCGAGGAATGCTTCTGTGAAATATATTTGTTAGAGGAATTCATTGAGCGTCAACTTAATGAATTCAATTATCTTTGTCAAGGAGGGTGATCTATACCTGAGTATGAGGAAAGATATATGGAGTTGATATGGTATGCACCACACCTCAACACTAAGAAGTTGAAGGTGAACAAGTTCTTCTATGGATTAAATTTCAATATCAAAGAAAGAGTGAGGATTCTAATGCCTTGTACCTTGCACGAAGCAGTACAAAAGGATATCATTGCAGAAGAGGATATCAATAGTAGTAGACAGAACAGGCTACTAAGGCCAACCGGATCTGTAGCTCCAAGAAAAACAACACAACAGTCAATCAATAGACCCGTGGCAGTGCGCAGAGACGCACCGAGAGGACCAGTTTTCGCAATGCCTCGACGCCCAACTATCAACCAAAGACCATTGTATCGACCACCTACCCAACAACAATATCGACCGGTAGAGAAGAATCGATCAACACCTCAAAACAATAGACCAGTAAATCCCCAATATGAAAGTTGGAGCCAAGGTCCTAAGAGGGGGTGTTGGACATGTGAAGAACCACATTATCAGAGAGACTGCCCCTAGGAGCATAAGGAAGCTAGTAGAGCTCAAAGTCAAATGACTATGGGGGATCTGGGCAAGGCCCACAAGATACATGCAATGGTGAATAACCGTCAAGTAGAGCACCAGTCTACAGTGCTTGAGATTATAGGTAAAATTAATAATCAAAATTTTTCAATTTTAATAGACCCACGAGAAAACAATAGTTTTATTTCTCATGCTGCATTCAAAATATTAAAGGTAAACGTTATCGAACATAAAGAATTTATCCAAGTTGAGTTGGTGTCGGGAGAAAAACAAAGAGTTGGAGGACTAGTGAAGGATTGTGATATTGACTTAGGTGAATGTATAGCTAAGCTACCATTATATATCACAATCCTAGGATCATACGATATTGTGATTGGTATGGATTGGTTGGATACACATGAGGTAATGTTAGACTGTAAGAACAAGAAGTTATCTTTTGTGGACGACTTGGGACATAATAGAATTTTAGTAGGAAGGAACCAAGGAGTGTCCTTCAGATTTATAACTTCCTTACAACTTAACAAGAGTACGGGGAAGGGATGTACACTATATGTGATATTAGCCATGAATGATAAGGAAGACACTCTTAAGCTAGAATCTTACCTTGTAGTGTCAGAATTCATGGATGTATTCCCAAAATAATTTGCTATATTGCCACCTAAGAGGGAATTGGAGTTCACAATTTAACTCAAATCGACTATTGAACCTTTTGCTAGAATTCCATATAGGATAAAGGCACCAGAATTGCAAGAACTTAAAATGAAACTAAAGGAACTTTTGGACTTGGGACTTATACGGCCAACTGTATCGTCGTGGGGAGCACCAGTGATCTTCATGAAGAAGAAGAATGGATCATGGCATATTTGCATGAATATCGTCAATTAAACAAAGAAACAATTAAAAATCAATACCCACTACCTAGAATTGATTACTTGTTTGACCAAATGAAGGGAGAAACTATGTTCTCAAAGATAAATTTGAGGTTCAGGTATCTCTAACTAAGAATTAAATAAGAATACATAGCAAATACTGCTTTTAAAACAAGATTCATACATTATGAATTTGTTGTACTACCTTTTGGCTTGACTAATGCCCTTAGAGTGTTTATGAGCTTGAAGAATGAAGTATTTTGTGAGTATTTGGATAAATTTGTTCAGGTTTTTATTGATGACATTTTGATTTACTCTCGAAACCAAGAGGAGCATGAGGAGCACTTAAGATTGGTTTTACAATGTTTAAGGGAAAACAAACTATATGGAAAATTATCGAAATGTTCGTTTTTATGAATCAAAGATACATTACTTGGGACACATCATTTCAGGAGAAGGGATTATTTTTTATCCAACAAAGATAGAAGCCATTATGGAATGGCCATCACCAACTAACGTACACAAAGTATGAAACTTTATGGGCTTAGCAAGATATTATCAACAATTTGTTGAAGGGTTTTCAAAGATTGCAAACCCCATCACAGAACTATAGATGAAAAATAAGAAATTTATATGGACTAATAAATGTGAAGAGGTATTTCGAAAACTAAAGGAATTTTTAACCACCGCACCAATATTAAAGGCACATGATATGGATTAGGACTTCTTAGTATGCACTAATGCATCTAAGGAAGGATTAGGAGGAGTTTTGATGCAGGAAGGAAGAGTGATAGCCTATGCATCAAGGCAACTCATAATCCACGAAGAGAACTACATGAATCAGGATTTGGATTTGTTAGTTGTAGTCCATGCATTAAGGATGTGGAGGCACTACCTAGTAGGTAGGAAATTTGAAATAAAAACTAATCATAGTGGATTACAACATATCTTTACTCAAAGTAATTTAAATGCCAGACAAAGGAGATGGTCTGAGTTACTAAGCGAGTATGATTTTGATATCAAGTATATTAAAAGAACAATAAATAAAGTAGTTGATGCCTTGAGTTGACGACTCGACGTCCTCATATATTTTTAGTTATCCCATTAAGAACAAATATATGAGAAAGGATCTTAAGTTTACAACTAGAGGATGATTGGTATATGGAAGTAAAGGAAAACATCGAGAATGAAGTTATGCTTGTACTTAAATACGTAGGATATAATTTGGATTCTGGTAGATTACTGAGACTAAATGGAATAATCTACGTACCACTGAATGAAGAATTGTGAAACTTGATTTAAAAAGAGGCTCATAGAGCAGTTTACATGGCTCATCCCGGAGTCAAAAAGATAAGCGATGATCTAAAACCTTTGTTTTTCTGGAAGGGAATGAAGACCGATATTGTAAATTTTGTGGCAATATCTCTTGAATGCCAATAGGTCTAGGCTGAGCATAGGCATCCAACGGGATTTTTACAGCCACATGTTATACCAGAGTCTAAATGGGAAATTATATCTATGGATTTTATAGTTGAACTACCTCTTATGACACAAAGACATGATTCTATTTTTGTGGTGGTTGACACTCTGACAAAGAGTGCTCATTTTGTTCCAATACAGACTACTTATGAAGATTTAGATATTGCGAGAGTTTTTATAAATGAGATTGTGCAATTACACGATGTACCAAAGAAAATAATTTCAAATAGAGGAGCAGTTTTCACAGGAAGATTTTGGACTAGTTTTCAGGATTCATTGGGAACATAGTTAAACTTTAGTATTGCTTATCATCCCGAGACATATGGACAAAAATAAATGACGAATCAAATTCTTGAAGATATGTTAAGAATGTACGTAATGGACCAAGATAACATTGGGAAGAGTTCTTACCATTAGTTGAGTTTGCATATAACAATAGTTATCGGAGTTCCATTAAGATGGCACCATTTGAGTTTTTGTATGGAAGACCCCACAAAACACCTCTGAGTTGGGACAAGCTAGAAGATAGAATTCTAGTAGGACTTGAAGTAATACAAGAGATGGAGGATCAGTTGAAAATTTTCAGAGAAAGACTTAAGGAAGCACAGGATAGACAAAAGAGCTATGCAAATGCACATAGAATTGATCGGAGCTATGAGGTCGAAGACAAAGTATTTTTGCGAGTGAAATTGTAAAAGAGTTATATTAAATTTGGGAAAGGTGATAAACTTTCTCCTAGATACGTTGGACCCTTTGAGATTGTGGAGAAGAAGGGACCACTCACGTATTGATTAGATTTACGTGCATCTTTGGAGTGCATGCATGGTGTCTTTCATGTTTATGTTTTACGTCATTATGTTTCAGATCCTTCTCATGTCATTGATTTGAGTTATTTTCATATTTCGGACGAGGGGGCCTTGACGGCCAAACCAGTATACATACTAGACCATCGCGCTCGACAACTTTGGCGTCGATTGGTCGATCAGGTCGAGGTGCAATGGGATAGATACAGTCCCAATTCTGCTACCTGGGAGGATGCAAAGGAGATGCTTCAACAATTTTCACATTTATTTTGATTTTCTTTTAGAATTTTGCATGAAACTTCGGGACAAAGTTTGAAATAAGAGGGGGTGTATGTAATGCCTCATTTTATCTAACTATTTAGATGACAAACTTATTCTTTGAGGGTGTTTTCTCACAAACGACCCAGTTAATTAATACTTGATGAATGCTAGACTTGTTATGAAATTCTTAAAATGTCAAATGTGAAAATGATTAGTTATGAATTATAGCTTGTTGAATAGAATTTATGGATGATCTTCATTGTATAGATATTACTAATGAGTTCTTGAGTGTACAAAAAGCTCAATTATTGGTTGACGTGGGTATCCTCAACAAGAACTTGGGACTTCGAACTGAGTCAGAGAGTAAATGAATTGATGAAATTTTGAATAAATAACTTATGTTGATTATGGACATTGAAAACATGTTTAGTGGAAGCAGGCATAGGGATCTTTCTTTCCGATCATACTCACAAAAGGAGTAGTGGGGTTATACAAAACCATATCAGTCGAAAAGGGAGGGGTGGAACAACGTCCCTATTTACACTCACTAGCACTCTCGTTGTGGCCGGAGTTGAAGAGTGAGGCACACTCTTTCTCAGAGGGTTGAACATTGCTGCAAGGGTAGACTGGGTCTCAGTCACTCGTGAGGTATACTAAAGGAAATGAAATAAGGTGGAGGCCTTATTCCTTAGTGTCCAGAGGTCTCGTAATAGGGGAAACTATAGGAGTAATAGGATCTCTGTCAATTGTGCCATATTCCCAACGCTCAAGGTCAAAAGCGCTTGAAGGGAATGACGCATGGAACCCTTGGAGTACATCAGTACATCCTAAAGGGAATAATGTTCATGTCACCCTTAGCCTTTGTTTCAATTAAACTTCTAGTGTAAAGTGAAGCATGTAAGTTAACCTAAGGGTAAGGTGATAAAGTAAATAGGTAGAGTCCTGCTAGAAAACTTGAAAATCAAATTTTATTGGAAGGGTTAGATGTTTAGGGAACATTTAATTTATTTTAAGAATTTATGGGTCAAGGGAATATAAAATTCAAAATAAATAAATAAAATTGTTAAAGCAAAATAAACAACATGGAAGGAAACTAAGAGACGTGCATGATATTAAATAAGTGAATAAATAAATAGTTATCATTAAATTCATAATAAAAACAAGGAAACATCTAGGGGAAACTCTAAAAGAAAAGAAAAGCAGGGAAAATCCAAAAGAAAAGACTAGCAGGCAAAATCTAAAATACAAGAAAAACTGGAAAACATCTAGGAGAAAATATATGAGACAAGAAAAGTAGGGGAGTCTTAATTAAAAGCTAAGAAACAACTTTGAGTAATTTTAGGACCTTAAGGAAAGTGAGTGAGGGAAATAAATTATTTTTAAATTTTAATTGATGAATTCTTGTGCATGGGGAGAGGATATAAAATAAAGGTCTTGGGTCAAGAGAGGGATCACATTCTATCCTTTTGTTGGACGACCGTCGTAATGAACTTGGAATTGAGCATTTCTATTTCGAGTGGACAACGAAGTGGTTAAGAGGTGGGATCCTCTCACTTGTGAGTTTACACTTCGTAGCTAGTTCTATGGTTGGTTTTGTATAGCCCCAATGAGGCTCGGGGGGAAAAGAGGAAGAAGAGTGCACGTTGCATTGGCAGGGAGGCATCTGGTGAGTCCAACAACATTCGAAAAAGCATTGTGAATATTGTAGCGGTTGTGACAACGTGGTTCATCATTTGACAAGGTGACGCAACATTCAGCTAAGGGAACACAAGACATCATCCGATGACGGTAATTCTTTTACAAGTAAAATTGAAGTGGAAATGTTAGTTAAATTTAAATGTAATGTATTATGTGTCGATGGAACATTTAAATTGAAGTGACAATAGTTAATTCTTATTCATTGTATTATGTGTTGATGAATTTGATTTAACTAAAGATGAATTATTAGTTTCATTCATCTTACTGTATTATAATTGGACGGGTACAATTAATTATTCGTTTGTGAAATGCAATGTTAATAATTGAAATCACTATGGAATATTGTTAAATATCTATTTCGTAATTATGCAATTTAGTGAGAATTTATTTACTCCCTTGTGAATGGAGGAATAGTCAATATACAAAAGTTTTAAGAAAATAATATATATATATATATATATATATATTGTAACACACCCAACACCCTAAGTATCATTTTAAGGGATGGGGAATTAAATTTTCACTTTTCTCGACAATCTCAAAACAACTTCCCGAGCATCCCATCATCTCTTGCTCGTTAAGAGCTTTCCAACGACTATAACCACACTCAATTTTGAGCTCAGGATCAAAATGTATGGCCTCCTAAAGTTTCACAGGCTCTCATAGTCAAAATTCATCTCACTGCCACATGGCATCCATGTGGCACCTTGTCATTTGTGCCATATGACGTGGCAGCTACCACCTATGTGATCGTTCCACGAGCCCGACCCCTTGGCCCATTTTTTTCATCATCGAGATTTCATATCCCATGGTTCACTCCCACTAACAAAATCCGACGACGATGCACCGACGAGCATCTCCCCCAAATCCTACGGCTTGTAGCTCTCGATTTCCATAGTTCATAGCACATCGGCGATGCCATTAGACACAAAGGTTAATGCCATGCTCCCAAAGGTGTCTGTGATACATGGATGTGACCCAAAAAATATATAGTGGAGGTTTCACCTCATCCCTCCATCGATCAACGGTCGTTGTTAGCCCTGACTTCTGTCGTTGTCAGTGATTACTTCATCGTCGTTGAATTTTCTTGGTCGAATGTGACCATGCCAACCTCCCAAATTTCCAATGTCGACACATCTGGATCCAACTATCCAAATCTCCTTGTCATATCTTCGACGATATCAATGGTTAACATCGTCCTTCCTCTCCAAACCCTCTTCAACCAATCAACAACTGAGACCTGTCATCCTAAGGTCACTTTGACCGCCTTACTGGCATGCCATGTCATTCACGATGTAATTTTCCTCACTCCTCTTATGAATATGTCTCACAAAATATCAACGATTGATATTCCTCTCGCCCATCGGTAGATCGATGGTTCTCGTCACGTCACCGTTTACCTGTGTCATCAGCGTTCGAGTCTCCTCTTGGTTCACTCACCTTCTACCTCCGACAAGGATACATAGGGGATCTACAGTCTAGATTTCCCAGGGAAGAACCCTGACTGATCCAACAACCATAATTGAAAATGGAGATCCAAAGGACCTCTTTGCCTAATGGGACCCATCTTTGTCCCATCGACCAATCCTGTAACATCCCCAGCCATCAACAGGCCTGTGCAATGCCACTACTCAGCTCTGACTTAGTTGTGATACCAAACTGTAGCATCCCCGACCTTCCATAGAGACCAAGCAATGCCACTACTAAGGAATATTCACATA
>JASDQU010282049.1:0-14650 GCA_032191745.1 Picea mariana
GTATCATCTCTTGGTGGCTCTTGTTATTATGTTACTTTTATTGATGATGCAACTAGAAAAACTTGGGTTTATTGCATTCGACAAAAATCTGATGTTTTTTATACTTTTAAGAAATCGAAATCTTTGGTTGAGAATGAGACAGGAAAAAGGTTGAAGTGTCTCAGATTAGACAATGGAGGTGAATACTGCAGCAGGGAATTTGATGATTATTGTTCATACCATGGGATTCGTAGAGAGAATACAGTTCCAGGAACACCACAAGAAAATGGTGTGTCATAAAGGATGAACAAAAAAGTCATGGAGCATGCAAGGAGTATGAGATTGCAAGTTGGGTTGCCCTTAAAGTTTTGGGCAGATGTTGTAGATATTGTTGTTTACTTGATAAATAGATGACCTTAAATTTATTTGGATGGTGGCATTATAGAGGAGGCCTGGATAGGTAAAAAGGTAAACTATTCATTTCTGAAGACTTTCGACTATGAAGCATTTGTTCATATTGATAAAGAAAATAGAACAAAGATTGAGGAAAAATCCAAGAAGTGTACCTTTATTGGATATAGTGTTAATGATTTTGGTTATTTCTTATGGGATTATCAAAATCAAAAAATCATTAGGAGTATAGATTTCATATTCAATGAGAATTTCATGTACAAATATCAGTTGCAGGGAAATATACAAGAAAAAGAAAAACCAGAATGCACAGTTCTTGATGAGATCACTGAAAAATAAATTCCAAAGGTACCAGAAAATCAAAATGTACAACAAGAGAAGCAAGTACTTCAAACTCCTTCAAGTGTTCTTATAATATCTACCAGGTTAAGTAGACCCCCTGAATGATACTCTCCTTCATTGTATTATTTATTGTTGACTGATTCTGGTGAACCGGAATGTTATGAAGAGGCAATACAGGTAGACACTGAAAAGAAGTGGGATCAAGGCATGAAAGAGGAAATGGATTCCTTGATAAATAACCAAACTTGAGACTTGGTTTAGTTTCCCACAGGAAAAAGAGCATTGCAGAATAAATGGGTTTACAAATTGAATGAAGAAGATGGAGGAAAAAATAGGTACAAGGATAGACTTGTTGTAAAGGGGTTTGCACAAAAGACAGGTATATATTTTGACGAAATATTTTTTGTTAATATGACTTCAATTAGGACTATTTTAAGTCTTGTGGTAGTAGAATATTTGCATCTTGAACAGTTAGATGTTAAAATAGTTTTTATCCATGGGGATTTGGAGGAAGAGATTTAAATGTAGCAGCCATAGGGGTATGAGGTCAAACGGAAGGAGAATTTGGTATGCAAGTTGAAGAAGATCTTGTATGGCCTAAATAAAGCTCCAAGGAAGTGGTATTTGAATTTTGACAGGTTTATGATAGAACAAGGTTATAGTAGATGTCATTCTAATAACTCTGTTTATTTTAAAAGGCTAGAAAATGGAAGTTATATTATCTTGCTATTGTATGTAGATGACATGCTTGTTGTAGGGTATAATATGCAGGATATAAATTTGCTCAAGAAGAAATTAGCTAATTCATTTGCGATGAAGGATTTGGGTGTTGCAAAGAAAATCCTTGGTATGAGACTAACAAAAGATAGGAGAAATCACAATTTGACATTGTCTCGGGGTGAGTACATAGAGAAGGTGTTTGAGAGGTTTAGAATGCAGAATGCAAAACCAGTTAGTACACCTTTGGCCAGCCATTGCAAATTAACTAAGGAAATGTGTCCCAAGACACATGAGGAGATATAATACATGTCCAGGGTCCCTTATTCATCAACAATTGGTAGCTTGATGTATGCAATGGTTTGCACAAGATCAGATATTGCACATGCAGTGGAAGTTGTGAGAAGGTATATGAACAATATAGGTAAAGAACATTGGGAGGAAGTAAAATGGATTCTTATGTATTTGAGAGGTACTGCTACTTGTGCATTATGTTTTGGAGGTTTAGACATTGTTCTACATGGATATGTTGATTCATATATGGCATGTGATAAAGATAGCAGGAGGAGCACCATAGGTTATGTTTTTATTGTAGGTGGAACAATAGTAAGTTGGATTTTGAAACTGCAAAATGTTTTTTCACTTTCAACAACAGAAGAAGAGTATGTTGCTGCTACAGAGGCTAGTAAAGAAATGATTTGGTTACAGAGGTTTATGGAGGAATTGGGAAAGAAGAAGGAGAATAGTAGGTTGTATAGTGATATTGCGAGTGCCATTCATCTTGCAAAGAACTATGCCTTCCATTAAAATACTAAGCATATACAAATTAGGTATCATTTCATATGATGCCTCTTGGAAGATGGACATTTGAAGTTGGAAAAGATACATACTAGCCAGAATCCTGCAGACATGTTAACAAAGGGAGTAACTAGGGAGAAACTGAGTTCCTGCTCAGTTTCAGTTGGCATTCAAGCATGAAGGTGAAGATGAGAAATTTTCCAGGTCTAAGAAGGAGCATAGTCCAATAGATACAATGACGATGGAGTTGTTCAGATCAGTCTGGGATATTATTGGTTGTGGAGCCTAATTATCTTCCTGTTTCATAGGTCTTTGTTTTAAACTATGTTTATACCCCATGAAGAATGCACACCCCGAAATACTATACAGTCCTCCACATGGGGGGGTTGTAGGGGGGGATTCCCCCCTACGAGGTCCGAGGGAAAGTGGGACCTTGGCAGGGATTGGGGGGCGAAGCCCCCGAAGGAAAAATTTCCTTGTAAATGTATATTGTAATTTCAAAGTAAATCTGGACTATTCATTATAAGGTCGAATATGTTTCTGTAGAATTTATGTTAGGGTTTTTTTCCATAGAATGAAACCCTATTTTATGAGGGAATTGTATTGCAACTATGTATCATTGCAAATGTTGTATTATGAGAGAGGATACTATGAGGGAAAGAAGAGTAAGTTACAACAAGTGTGTTTTTGGTTGTATACCTTCATTTGCTAGATAATAAAAAGGAAGGACTTGTCAATTTCTCTGGTGGACATAGCCCACACTAGGTGAACCACATATATCTATGTTTGTATTGTATTGTGTATATTATGTGTTTTATTTCCACATTTTTATTTTATTTTATTGCTCCGTGATCTTGTTAATCTAATAGAAATATCATTCAACAACTACATGAGGACCCTAGTTCAATAGATAATTTTGTATGAAGGAATGATTTTCTATGGTATCATGATATCCTATATTTATGTAATAATTCCCAACTCAAACAGAAGGTTATTCTGAAATTGCACACTTCTCTTATAGGGGGACATTCAGGATTCTTAAAACATACCACATGATCAAGAATGATTTTTTCTGGGAAGGTCTTAAAAATGAAGTTCAAAATTTTGTGTCTAAATTTTTGGTCTGCAAAGAGAATAAGGGAGAGACAATCAATATTCCATGTCTCCCACAATCATTAGCTATACCAAGTTAACATTGGGAAGAAGTTTCAATGGATTTCATTATAAGTTTACCCAAATCCGAAGGAAAGGATGTCATCATGGTAGTAGTGGATCGACTAACAAAGTATGCCCATTTTTTCTCTCTTTATCGTCCTTTTAAAGAAATTACAATACTTGTAACATTCATGGAAATAGTTCAAAATCTACATGGAGTCCCCAAGATTATTGTAAGTGATAGAGATCCAATTTTCATAGGAAATTTTTGGATTGAATTATTTTTTTGTTTGGGTACTCAATTGGCTCACAACTCATCCTACCACCCTCAATTCGATGGGAAATTTGATATTGTGAATAAATTTATAGAATTATATCTCTATTTCTTTGCATCCGATAAAAATACACAATGGGTCAAGTGGTTTCCCTTGGCGAAATGGTGGTACAACACATCCTACCATACTTCATCAGAAATGTCCCCATTTTTGGTAGTTTATGGATATCGTCCTCCATCCATCACATCACCCTTGAAAGGGAATATGTAGGTTCAAGTAGTGGAGGACCACATAGGGAACTAACAAGAGGTAATCAAAGTATATAAGGACAACCTTGTTATCGCAAGAATAAAACACCAAGCAGATAAATAAGATTCAATATGGATAAATAAGATTTGCAATATGTGCTAATGAAGGTAACCATGCAAATGGTCGATGAAGGTTTTCTAGACATTTGGGTCATGATGATTTATGAATACATTAAAAGAAAAGAGGCGGAGGATGGGAAGGGTGTATCATGATGAGCTGAAGAGAAAATTTAAGGTGTGTCACATCTTAATTTCAATCAATTTGAAGGGTATATATTCATCCAACCCTTTTACAATAGAAATTGTAAACTGATAATTATACCTTAATTTGAAAGAGTAAATTAAGTACACATTTCATTAAAAATAATTAAATAAAATATTTCCCTTCCAAAATTTTATAATCTTAAAGATTAATCGACCACCAAATGAAAATTTTGTAAATTTTCAACAAAACCTAATAAATACACATTTTACGTTTACAGTTTGAAAATAAGTTACACCCAAAATAAATGAGTATAACATATTTTCTAAGTTAACAATGGTGAATTAATATAACTTGGAAATCATTATTACATTGATAGTCTACAATAATCTCGTATTATATAAGAGTATCATAGTAAGATGTGAATAAAAGGCCAATTCAATTCCTCTGTTATACTGTGTGAGAATAAATTATTTTATTTTTAATTTTGGGATGTAATCTCCATTATAATCTCTACATTTTAATGAAAATATCTACAAATATGGCTTCTAATTTGATAATATCGTTGATGAATTCTATAATTCTTCAAGAAAACAAGGAGAACGAGGTTCTCAGAATACATGGATCTCTACATCACCTAGATCTTGAAACACAATTTGAGTGAAAGGGCAACTTGAGCATCCATAATAAAGAACCACCACAACTAGAAACATAAATTACAAATATAAAAGAATTCATAAGTAAAGGCATTTTTTTTCTCCATTATAAGTGGACAAGATTAATGTATATTTAATCTATCACTACCAAACCAATAAAACATGTTGGTAATGAATGATCACTACTACTACGACTCCAAAACTAGAGTTCATAATAGAATCTAAAAATGCAATCATGGAACATCTTGAATAATACAAATTTATAATGCAAGAAATAAAGAGGATTATGGTGTTTGAAAAATACTTAAACCACTGATATTGATTGAACAAGCAAGTTTTATTTGTAAATAGAAATGGAGAATATGCTTTTTGTTACCAACAAATTGTAAAGTTTGTAACCCAGAGGAAAGTTTTTGAAAGTGAGATTTAAAACATTGCATGGTTGAATTCAGAACTTTGATGGTCAATAAACTAGCCCATATATTTCATACCAATAGATCTTGCTTATATCATATACCAATATCTTTGACCTCATAGAATAGGAAAGCTACCAATATCTTTGACCTTGTAGAAGTGGAAAACTATAGAATAAATTAATTAGACAACCGATCATAATCATCATTCAATGAAGAAAGATAATAAGAAGAAAGCACATTGAATGATATAAATATTGTGTGAAAATATCAATCTAAGGGATATGAAATGACATTTAAAGAGAGAAAAGTTGTAATATAAATGAATTAGACAACCCATCATAATTATTGATTTCAACGAAGAAAGGTAATAATGAGAAAGCACATTGATTGACATAAATATTGTGTGAAAATATCTAATTTGAGGGTCAAGAAAATGGCATTAGTTTTAGGGAGAAAAAATTAGAGCAATGCCAAATTTTAACTTGCAAATTTTAGTCACATGATAAACTAAGTTTTGAAAAAAACTTACCTAGTAGAGGGAAATAACGTTGTCCATGGTCCTAAAAAATTTCAAACATGACAAACCCCAACCTTCCACTACCTTTAACCTCATATAACCCTACTTCATAACCTTGTTTTGAACATTGCTTGAAGCCCCAAACTCTATTGAAACCATGAACTCCTATTTAAATCATGGGTCACTAGCAATGTAAATTTGACAATTACATAGTCATTTGCAAACCCTATCTAGTTGAAAAAATGATACAAATGTGTACTCAGAATAAGAGTTTCTCAATACTAATAATTGAAGGTTTCAAATGTTGGAAACACTAAATATCGGATAAATATACGGTCAATTTCTCAATTTTAGAATCACATGAAGGGTTGTGAGGTGTTGCGTCTTGGTTGAATCTGATTAGCATCTATACACATTGAGAGGTTACACTTGAAGGGGTCAAAGCATATCTTACTTATGCTTGAGGTATGTAGATATGGTGGAGGTGATTGAAGTTATAGGTTCAAAGGATCTCTTTGAAGGAATATCGATTTGGTTGAATAATAAGAACAAGTGATAGTAAATAAATATGAATAAAAAAAGAGTAGTTTCCTACAAGATACTTCCCTTGTATATTGTGTAAGAACCCTCTTTGGAATTTTGGTACTAAGAGCATAGTAGCTTATGTAATGGGGAATGGGCTTGCAAGATCCAATACCTCTAATGTGATTCTAATCATAGCCAACCATGATCACACTTATAATTTCAAAAAATGAAATCTCACTAGTCTAACATGAATGATTATCACCTATTTTCCAAGATGACTATAAATATTGGCCTAGATTTCCATCTTATAGTGCTTCCATATGTGATTTCAGTTACTTTTGTCTTTCTTCCAAGGAATATCTGCATGATGGCCACTACAACTCCTCCTAATACATGGTTATAGTGATCTTCTTAAGTAATAACTATATTCCTTTTTGAAATTTGAGTCTATTTCTCATATTCCCAAGACCAACATTAGGTTGCGTCGGCTGTGCCCATCAATTTAAAATCACCTTACCTATCTCACTAACTCATGAATCAAGGAGGAATGATATAAATCATTTGCATTAGGGATGCATGAAAAAAATGTGGATGTGTGATAGGACCTGAAGGGGGCATATATCCGGCTTTATATAGGTAATGGGGTCAACCTAATAAAGGACCCACGTGCATAATAAAATCATTTTCATCTCCTTTGAAGAGAATAAGTCTCACCTGAAGCACTGCTGAGACAGATAGATAGGGAAGGGTAGGGAAAAGACTTAAGAGGATCCATAGAGCTTTCAGGACTCATTCCTGATCTTGCACAAGAGACATGAATAGATTTGAAACACACATGTGCAAGAATCAAGCCTACTTACGTTGCTAGCAAGAATTTAAACTTAGAACCATCAAATAGAACTCATAATCCATAAGGAAATACTGTAATGCATAAGTAAACACACAGAGACACATCATATTTGAAAATTTAGGTCCTTCTTCATATTATCTTCAGAATCTTTCTCTGATTACAGAATCAGAATTACACAGTAGTGCATTGTACAGACTCTTGGCTATGGACTCATGTCGCAAAGCTCCAATTCTCAAACTGATAGATCCAATTCATTATAGACTGAATGCTTGACTTCTCTCGACTTACAACAATCATCCACACCTAATCTAACTGGGTAACAAAAAAAATTATGAATAAATAAACCAATCCACCAACCAACAACCCGACCAACCATTTTACAATTATGTTCATCCCTATATATAATCTGGATTGTGTCTTCCTTCTTGGCTTGCACGCTTTCTTGTTCTGTTGCAACCGTTTGTTGTTTAGCTGGCGTTGTGCTAACTTTCACAACCAATTTCTTTTTCTCTTTCTCTAGGCTTCTGATGAAGCTTACGCAACTCGTGCTCAGTCAAAACTTGTGTGATTCCTTATCCCAAAAATGAAGGGCCCAAAAGGCTCTGACCACAATTCTTGACTCGCCTTCGATTCAAGTTCTTGGTTCTTTCACATTTTATAGGATCATCTGTTGTGTTCCCTTGTCCTTGTTTTCTTCTTCCTTGGACTCTTCTGTTTGTGCTTCTTCTTCTTTTACCTTTTCAAATGAAGGGCCCAACTTTGGTACCAACTCTAAGGCTCGTTGTTTCACTCCTTGAAAGGTTCCAACTTTGTCCTACCACTTCCTGGCGAGGAGTGATGACTTGGAAACAAATTGTTGTGTTGTTTCCTTGTTATCTGCCTTTGACTGGGACACAACCAACAAGTTCCACTCGGAATCTATTGTTGCATCAACTTGATGCATTTTCATGTATGCTACCTAAATAATAGGCTAGAAGTCACGCAACTCTTTCTTTGCTACGGATTGTGCCTCAAAGAGGGCGTTCAACTCATTGTCCGCCTATTGAATTTGGTCGAACTTCTGTTGTTGCTCCATAGGGTCCATTGTGTCCGCAACTTTTTCATTCAACACCTGGATCTTTTTGCACACCTCCTACAAGACTTGGTTTCATCGAGCAATGATGCCCATCCAGTCGCTGACTTCCCTGAATATTTTTGTGCATTATGTTGTGTTCTTATGCAATTCTTCTTGAGCGTTGTTACCTTGCAATAATATCTTCTACATATTCTCCTGCAGCTTCTGGGGCTACTGCTCTGCATCTTGTTGGGCCTGTTGTAACTATGCTTTCAACTTCTCAGCTTGAGTGGTGAGTTGTGTCCATGCTCCTTGTAGCAACTCGATCTGGTGTTTTGGCTCACCTGCATCACTGAACTCAAGTAATTCGAGAGAAACCTTCCGAATCTCCGGCTAGGATTTGGCAAGTCTTTCTTGCACTTTTTCCATTTTGCGCTAAACTTGGAGTTTTTCATGTGCTTCCTGCATTTTGCATGTTTGCGCGACGAACTCTTCCTTCCTTGCAACCTCAATGGATCTCTCAGCCTCCTGGAGCCTTTTCTCTAATTGGTCCATTGATGCTCTGATTAGTCCAAATAATTTTGTCGCTGGCCATTGTACTAGGTCGGTGGATGAAGAGGTGCTTCTCTGAGTGCTCGCGTCTGCAGTGGAAGTCCACTAGTCATTGAATGCTTCGAACGGGTCTCTACCTCCTCCTCTATTGGTGGCCCTGGTACGATCCTCAACCATAGCTTTGAGGGCAAAAGAGTCAGAACCTCTATTTTGGCTATGCAAAGTCTCATTAGTTCTACGCATTGTTGAGGGTCCTGGAGAACCCACTCCATTTGTTCATGCACGAATGTCATGCTCAGCTTGGTTGTTGATGTTGGTTCTCGCTGAGGCTCTGGTAGCTCCGACTCTCTTATGGCTTCTACTTCATGCGTCATGATTTCTTGGGCACCCTCACCCTTGGATGGTGAGGTGATTTTCTAGTTTCTTTCAGCTTCCAAATCCTCTCTAGTTTGGGCATCTTTTTATTGTGCTGAAGACTCAGGTTGTTTTTCCTGGGTGTCTGGATTCAGATCATTCAGCTTCATGCTCACCTCTGATGCTTTGGGTTCTGGACTAGAAACTTCTATCTTAGTTTGGGTGACTCTTGGGTTATTTCTGGGAGTCGTCGCTCCACTATATTTGGTTGATCGAGCTGCATGGGCTCTGGGGTTGTGGTCTGATGTAGACTAGTGGTGGTGGGGTTTGGTGATTGGGGTGGTGGTGGTGATGGAGGGTGCTCAATGATGAATGTGGATAAAAATGTTTCAGGCTCTGGGTCATCCTGAATGTTAATGATAGTGGTGGCTTTGAATTCTATGCGGGTGCAGGGAGCGGTTGATGCAAGGGGTTGGGGTTTCAGAGGTTTGTTCGGCGAGTCCCTGGTTCTGGGCCTCTTCACCAATGGTTCGGTACCGAACACAACACCCAAGATCTAGTTAACATACGCACCCTACAACAGAGCATCGAATGACAGATGATGGATGGCTGGTCTTTTCCTCTGCTCTAACTGCTGTATTTCTTCTTCCTCCTCGGATTTTGATTGTACCAGAGTGTCTGACTTCTTCGGCTCTGGGCCTGAGCCCAATCCTTCTCCTACTTCCTTGTACTTTTTCTTCAGCAGCTCCACAGAAAAAATGTGATGCATCCCGGACTTTCTCAGATTACGTTTGACTCATGGCCATGACATGACTTGCCTATCAAAGGCCTCCTCGTCCAGATAGAACGACATCATCCTTGTGTGGAAATATTCCCTGCTAACATGTCTCGGCCAGAAAAATGTCTGGTGTCAGTTCATGCTGAAGGCGATATTTCTCGTATTGTAGTTGAGGAGCTCCTGAGGGATACGTAACCTCTGTGTTGCATCTATCAAGCCGTTTTACCACTTAGAAAATGTTGTGGCATTGAAGGTTGTATTCTCCGAATTTGGCCTAGACTGCCATGGCTCAAACATCTTCTCCATGTGCCCTTTGTCTGGTATCACTAGCTGTCTTTTCACAGGTGGCTTCCATTTGAACATTGCGAATGCCACAAGTAGATATCCATAAGTGAAGGTTCTTCCCTTCTCCTGTGCCTCCTCACATGCCACTAGTAGTTCCTCTAGTAGGTAACTACACCAATTGAACACTACTCCATTGGCACAAAAGTCAGCTATTGATAATGCATCTAGGGTGCATTCGCCCTTGTAGTATGATCTCATAACCTTGATGGTTATGATGTAACAACCATTTCAGACTGTCTTGGGTAGTATTGGTTCAATTACTGCTATGCGTCCTCCCCTCTTTGTGTTGAGTTTCTCATACATGCTGAGCTCGCCTTTCTTTTTCCCGTGCTTACCGAGACCCTGGAATCCTTTTGACACATCCTCTCCTTCAGGGGATAGTCCAGTAAGTTTTTGGATGTCTTCAACATGGATTGGATACCGCTTATCCAACCATATACTTCTATCATGCACCCTGCTTATTCGAAATTTCTTTCACAGCGCAACCTCACCAGTGGTACCAAAGATTGGTAGGTCTCTCAGGTTCATGATGGTCGAGTTGAATAAATTGATGAAGTCTGATTTTGGCACAAATTGCATATATTCAGCTCCATCTAGAGCCATATCCCAAAATACATCTGTGTGCATCTGTGGGAACAAGACTGAATCCGTGAGGTCAAGGTTGAGGAACTTAACGTGCTCCACTTTCCCTTTGAGATCACCCATGACCTTGACCTAGGGGTCATAGGGATCATCTGGTACCACTTCTTTAGACATGGCACTTCGACTTGCTATGGCTCTTGGCATTCAGACTTCTGCAGCAAGCTGAGGACTGCAGATTTCACATTGGTATAGGTTGGTTCTCTCTACTGAATTTGGAAATGGTTATGCTTCTTTTGGAAATGATGCATTCGTGGTCAAGTTCTCAGGGCCTTATACTTGGATTAATAGGCAAGTTTAGCAATAACTGTTGTTCATCATGACTATATGGATGCAACAGGATCTGAGTTGTTCGACAGGACAATTTAATAGGGTAAATCCTATTGGGCGATTCTGGCATTTACTTATTTGCATGAGTGGAATAGGGACGTGGCTGATTTCATACCTTTCTGTTTGATGGGTGGGTATCTCGGCATGAACTTCAATGGTCTCTTTGCATAACACGGCTTTATGTCTTAACGAACTTCAGACATGGTACCAAAATGGCGATAAAGGTTGTGGCTAGACTAGGTTCATGTGGCATATGGATTCATATCATATTCAAATTCATCCTTTCTTTGACCATAAAGGTTGTCCCCATCAATTAATGATTGTCATTAATGGATTCTCTTAAGCTTTGGATCCTGCACTATTGAGTCATTAGTTCTGTATCAAACAACACTTAATCTGAAAATGAACTATGTCTCATGGTAAAACACTGCACATATTGACTTTATTACTGAATTTACAGAAAATTAAGAAAACTCAAAACTAACTATTGTACAAACTCTTTCAGACTAGAGCGATAGTCTCTCTTTCTTAGTTTTGAGATAGGTAGGGCTTTAGGCGAGTGCCATTTAACCATCCTAGTCGCAACACACCATCTAGTTGTGCGAGTCTGACTGCTCCTGAGGGTTGGATCTCTGCAATCATGAATGTTCCCAACCAGTGCATACACAGCTTTCCAGGATGCTTCTAGTACCGACTATCGTAGAGTAGCACCTTGTCTCCTTGCGTGAATACCTTGGTCTTAATGTGCCTGTCATGCCAACCTTTTTGTCTTGATTTTTTAACCGACTGATGAAAGTCTGCTAGAAATCTAGTCTCTTCGAGTTCTTGTAGTTCTGTAAGTCTCTGCGCAATGGATTCCTCTTCTGTCATGCATGTGACTTGTGCAATATACAGACTTGGAGTGATGAACTCTACAGGCACCACTGCCTCTCTCCCATAAACCAACTGGAACGATGTGTATGTGTGGAGTTTCTTTGTGGCTTTCCTATAAGCCCATAGTACAGCTGGAACTCGGTCATCCTAGTCCTCCCAGTTTGCACAACAAACCTTTGTTAGTACCCTTTCCAGGATCTTGTTGAAGGCTTCGATTGTTCCGTCGGCCTGTGGGTGGTATGGAATGCTCTTGTGATGTTGAATAAAAAATTATGCTATAAGTGTTGCTATAGTGATCCTAATGAAATGAGCTCCTTGATCTCTAGTTAGGCTCCTGGGACATCCAAATCGAGTAATGCTATTCTCTAAAATGAACCTGGTAGTAGTATCTATCAAACAGTCCTATACAACTGTTGCTTCTGCCCAACGGGTAAGGTATTCATTCGTGGTAATGATGTACCTAGCCTTCGAATGTTTGGTTGTGGGTTTGATTAGTCCAATGAATTCAATTGCCCATTTCTAAAATGCTTGTAGAGCTCTAACTAGTTGTAGTGGTATTTCGTCTTGGTGTGACAACTTGCCCACGCGTTGACAAACATCACACGATATAGCATATAAATTTTCATCCTTGAAGAGTGTTTCCCACCAAAGTCCTACCTATAGAAATTTTTGTGCCATGGCCTTTACTCCTACGTGGCCTCCTACAAATCCACTATAGAATTCCCAGAGTATATCCTACCTTTCATGATCTAGGACACACCATCTGAGGATGTTGTCTAGTCCTAGCTTATACAATTGTCCAAGGATTAGCTAGTAATTTGCTGCTCTAACAACCATATGGTGTTTGTGGGTTGCAGAATAGGTTTTAGGACAGGTTCCTGTACTGAGAAAGACTGCTATGTCCTCCAGGTATTTCAGTATGGCCTCAATCCTGAACAAATCTACATCTAGGAGCTGATCATCTACCGCTCCGCCACTTTCCCCTGACTCTAACCTGGAAAGGTGATCAGGTCCTACATTGCATCTTCCTAGATTGATGATAAATTGAAAGGAAAATTCATGAAATAACAACAACCATCTACAAATTCTCCCTTCCAACACAGGTTTGTTAACTATATATTTCAATGCAGAATGATCAGTAAAGAATTTGAAATGAGACCCTAACAAATAATGTCTAAATTTCTGCAAATCATAAATCATGGCCAAACCCTCCCTTTTCGTCATTGTGTAGTTGCGTTCTGCTTGCGACAACTTCCGAATCACAAAATAGAAAGGGTGATCCATAGCTCCATCTCCAGGTTGCGTTAATATCGATCCTAAGGAAATTCCTGAAGCATCTACATGGACGTGAAATTCATTCTCCCAGTTTGGGAATATCAGAATTGGTGTTGTGATGAGTTTCTCCTTAAGTGTCTCAAATGTTTTATCACATTTGGGAGTCCATTGGAACGTTTCATCCTTTTTCAGTAGGTTTTCCAGAGGTGCAATAATGTTGGCATATCTTCGGATGAACCTGCGATAGTAACCTGTTTGTCCTAGTGTGGAGTGAAACTTCTTAGCACTCGTGGGTGGTGGAATATTCACAATGACCGCAAATTTGGCTGGATCTGCCAATACTCCTTCTTGACAAACTATATGGCCCAACAAATTCCCATGTGGTACACAGAAGATACACTTTCAGAGATTCAATGAGATCTTCAACTCTCTGCATCTGTCAAACATTATCCTTAATAGTGCTACATGTTCCTTGAGTAGGCTATATATTGTCCAATCATCCATATAGACTTCTATAAATTGTTGAATGGACTCTCTAAAAGCTGTTATCATAATCCTGGAGAAAATTGCAGGGGCATTCTTTAAGCCAAATGGCATCACGTTGTATGCAAAATATCCCCATTCTGTTATGAAAGTGGTGTTTCTTTTGTCCTCTTCGACGATCTTGACTTGATGGTATCCTGAAAGTTCATCTGTGAATGAGTATTCTTCCTTTCCCACAAACTATTCTAGTACCTCGTCTGTAAAGGGTGTTGGGAAGGGGTCATGTATAGAGGAAGATTTGCGAGTTTTGTAGTCTACATAGACTCTAATATCCTCTGTGTCTTTCTTTCTTTGAATGACTATCGGGGTAACCCACTTTGCTTCTTCTACTGCAAAAATGAGACCTACTTCCAACATCTTATCTATCTCCTTCTTAACCTTCTCTTTTACTCTTGGGTTAAGACGGTATGGTCTATGTCTGACAAGCTTGGATCTTGGTTTTAATTCAATCTTCATTTCTCCCATTACTCCTTTGATTCCATTTAATTCTGAAAAGTCTTTGGGAACAAATCCTCATATTCCCACAGTAAACTCTGTATTTCTTGATTGGTTTTCTCATCCCAGTGATATCCCACCATAGCTATATTGGGTTGCTCTATGGTCCCTATGTTGATTTTGTGCAATTTTAGTGGGTGATTGTAGAAACTATCGGTCTGGCTGGGTATGGTGTTTTGGATTTCTTTGCATCCCTCTATCTCTTTGATGGCTAGGTTTCTCAGTTCTTCTAAGTCATCTAGGCTTTCTAAATATTTTCTA
>JASDQU010282052.1:0-14574 GCA_032191745.1 Picea mariana
CGAGACATTTAGCAAGAGACTACATGAATCCTTGCATGATCTGCATGTATTGCAGAGCATTGGACCATGCAACAAAAGAATGTCCTCAACTAATAGTGAAATGACATGCAAGAGGGAACCATAACCAACATTAGAATATAAACCATAACCTACAGATGATAGTAGTCGAGGACCGTGACGATCAACCCAAAATAGTATCTGTTATGTCCAGAGGAACGAGAACTAGACCAGATGCGATGGAAAAAGGAAAGGGGTTCGAGCAATGGATAAGGAAAGAAACCGAGCCCACGAAAACATTTAACCCACATAAAGAGAAATAGACATATCAACAAGCCAGTAAGGAGATATTAGGAACAGATTGGATAGAATCAACATCAAAGATGCCACCAATATATGATATGTCGTCAGTTTATGATCGCACCATTCCAGAAAGGTTAGTCGAAAAGGTAAATACGTTGAAATATTTTCTAAAGAGTTGTTTAGAATTGATTAAGGAAAAAACAACGTTGAATGCCTTGCACTGGATGATTGATCAGTGTACCTAAGACCAAGCAGTACCTATGACGTAGAGAGAACTGAACCAAGTACTGTGCAAGAAGAGGACAAATAGAGAATTCAGATTGAGTATGCAGATAGGAGAGTACAAAACGTATAATGTCATCTTGGAATTAGGATCATATGTCAACGTTCTTCCAATACAGACGTGGGAAATGATGAGGAAACCGAAGTTAGTTTGGTCAATTGTTTAGTTGAGGTTGGAAAACTAGCATAAGATAATATTGATCGAGAAACTAGTAAGAGTACCTTTTAACATAGATGGAGTGTGCAATGTAGCCAACTTTGAGTTCATTGAGATCATGGATAACAGTCAGCCATATCCATCATTGCTCAGACTGGATTGGGCCTTTGAAAATCATGTTATTATTAACTTGAAGAAGAGAGAAATGATTTTTGAAGGAGGAGGCTTAAAGGTCACTGTGCCATTAGACCCCATAGAGGGAAGAAGGTATGTGGAGCTCGTGAGAAAATAAATTGATAACTTTTACAATATGATAACACGCATGGATGATTATGTCAATCCCACTGCAGATGGTGTGCTTTTTTGGAGAAGCATTATCTCTTGTGCATCAGACTCAGAGGAAGGACTTGAACATTGGCAGCACAGGTTGCATGAAGTATCGACCAAAAGATGTGCTCGCATTACTCGCTCTTTGTGCTAGATCGAAATAGAGGTATGTGATACACCAAGATTTTATGGATTAACTAAGGTAAGTTATTTTGTCAAATATTTTGAGTTGTGAATACCCGAACAACAAATATTGTTGGCATTCAATGTTGCACTGAGAGCAACCCCAGGAAGATGGTGGGAAACACACAAGGAAGGAATAGAGGCTTGGAAACAATGTAAAAGGATGATGTGGATTAGATTTGGAATAGAGGAAGCTACACACAAGTATACAGGGATGAGAAGTCTGACAAATCATATTGTGTAGTGTATGGCAACCAGGGATGATTTTAGGGGCTAAATTTCGCTCATGGGCTAATTTTCCATGGTTTTTCCAAAAACGAGATTTGCTATTTTAAAATCGATTCGCCCAAATTCTATACAATAAAATTATTTTACCTTAAAAATCACCAAAAGTTTATAAAATACTTAGAAATTTGAATATTTTTACAAACATATCGCCAAACATTTATAGTTGACATATGAATGATTAGTAAGATTCGCCAAGGTTTCTACATTTTAAAATAAATTTCCATCCTTAAAATCATCCCTGATGGCAACTTGGAGGCAGGGGTCGAAGCAGGAATGGACACACATGTTCATGCATACACTTGAGACGATTCCCAAAAAATGGTATCTAGAGCTATAATTGTGTTGAGGGACAACATATTGGGAAGAGCTCACCCAGAATTTTATGGTAACATTTAATTTTGAAGCTGAGTCACCTTTAGTAGATACAGTTTTGCAAGTCATTAGGAGCAATATTTTTATGGAAGAAGGTCGGATAAAAATAGTACCTACATGTAGTGCACACAGGGAATCTACGACAGTCTATGAACTATTAGAATGTTATAATGTTACTAAGGAAGATCAAGAAGAAGAAGACCCAAGAAATGTGCAAGTACTAGAGACTGAAGGGGAGCATGCGATAGAAGGTCCAAAACTTTAATATGATGCATATGCAAAGATGTTAAGGGTGCACAAAGTGAATATTGGCATGAAAGAGAAACCTAAGTTCGTGAAGATTGGTGACTATTGGAACGATAAGACTGTTAAAAATATTGCTGACCTATTACATGAGTATCGAGATCTCTTTCCAAAAACAATTTCAGTGATGAAGGGAATAGCCGAGGAATTGGGTGAGATGAAGATCACGTTAAAACCGGATGCTAAGCCGGTGAGACAAAGACCTTACAGATTGAATCCGAAGTACAAGGAAAAAGTGAAAGTAGAGCTTGATAGAATGATAGAAGCTCGTATCATTAAGCCCGTCGCAGAGTCTGAATGAATAATCCCAATGGCCATTCAAGATAAGAAAACAAGGGGTATTAGAATTTGTGTAGACCTAAGAAAGTTGAACAATGCATGTTTGCATGACCTGTTTCCAACCCCCTTTACAGACGAAGTGTTAGAAAGTAGGAGGACAAGAGGCCTACTCATTCACCAATGGATTTTCAAGATACCATCACCTCAAGATTGCGCCAAAAGATAGACATAAGATAACATTTGTGATCGAATGGGGAAGCTTCCAATACATAGTGATGTTGTTTGGGTTAAATAATGCACTTGTTGTGTTTTCTAGAGTAGTTGTCGCAACCTTTAAGGATTTTATTCATAAGTTTCTTGAAGAGTACTTAGATGATTGGAATGTATTTATCCTATTGAAAGATCACATAGAAACTCTAAGGTTGATGCTTGATAGATGTAGAAAATATCATATATCATTAAATTTGAAGAAGTGTATTTGTTTTGCATTGTTTGGGATATTGTTAGGTCATGCGGTATGCAAGCAAGGTTTGTTGGTTGATCCTTCCAAGATAGCAGTAAATGTTAATTCATCGCCACCTAAAAAAATGAGATAGTTGAGAACAACTTTAGGTCATATAGGGTCTTACATGAAATTTATTAAAGGCCATGTGCAGATTATAGCTCCAATGGAAAACTTATTGAAGAAAGAAGCTAAGTTTCGGTGGAATGAAGACTATCAGTAGGGTCTAGACGTATTGAAGAAGAAGTTAGTAACTGCACCCATTTTGGTGTTCCCAGATTGGAATAAATAATTTCACATTCATGTAGACGCATCGTTGATAGCGCTTGAAGCAATCTTATCCCAGCCATAAGAGGGAGAGTTAGACCATCCAATTGTCTTTGCTATCAGGAAGTTGTCGAATGATGAGAAGAATTACACGACGAAAGAAAGGGAAGGCTTGAAAATGGTTTACGCCTTTCAGATGTTCATACACTACTTGTTGGGGTCCCATTTCAAGATATATATAGACCACTCTGCACTTAGATATCTAGTGAACAAGCCAGTGTTTGGGGGGAGAATATGCAGATGGTTATTGTTATTCCAGGAGTATGATTTCGAAGCTATTGTGAAGCAAGGGAAGCTAAATGCAGGACCAAACCATTTGTTGCGGATACTAACAGGAGAAGATGCAGAGAACCTATACGATAGTTTACCACATGCACATTTATTCTTGGTTCAAATGGTAGACGACCATTTTGTAGAAATTGTCCAATATTTGAGTACAAGAATCGCTCCATCCAATATGTCAGTAGCATAGAAGAAAAAATTAGTGGTTAAAGTCGTGGATTATCAATTGATTACAGAAAAATTATACAAGTTAGACGTAGATGGGAAACTGCGATGTTGTGTGCTAGAACACAATTGACTAATGATCCTAGCAGAGGCACATGATGGAATTGCAAGAGGCCATTACGCAAGAACGACCATAATACATAATATATTGCATGCAGGGCTATGGTGGCCTACCCTCCATAAAGATGCTAAGTAATATTGTTAAAGCTGTGACGTTTTCCAAAGAGTAGGAAGGTCATCACGAAGGGATGAGATTCCTTTGAATTCACAAGTTACCTTACAAGCATTTGAGAAATGGGAAGTGGATTTTATGAGACCAATTAATCCACTAGCGAGGATAACAAGAGCCAGGTACATAATTACCACAATAGACCACTTGACATGATGGGTAGAGGTGGAACCAGTTACATATTGCAGCACAGAGACAACTATGTGGTTCTTATTTGAGAACATAGTTACAAGGTTTGGGTGTCCTAAAGTACTTATGAACGACCATGGGACTCACTTTTTGAATAAGATAATTGCAGCGTTGACATAAGAGTTCCATATTCAACATTGAAATTACACTTTGTATCACTCGTAAGCTAATGGCACTGTGGAGGCTTTCAATAAGATACTAGAGAATGCATTGACAAAGGTATGTAATGTAGGATGGGACGATTGGGATTTAAGGATTCTTACAGTGTTATGGGCTTATAGAACTACAAGCAAGAAGTCGACAGTTAAAACACCCTTTAGATTAGCATATGGTTAGGAAGCAATCATGCCCATGGAATTTTTGGTACCGAGTTTGTGCATTCTTGCGATGGCAGACCTTACGAATTCTGACGGAGTAGAAGAAATACTATCACAATTACTAATATTAGAGGTAGATCAATTTGTTGTAGGCTACCATCAACAAGTACATAAGGCACAAGAAAAAGTGTGGCATGATAGACACATCAAGCAGAAGAAGTTCCAGACAGGAGATTTAGCACTACTCTATGACAGTAAGTTCTTACAACACCCAGGAAAGTTTATAATGCATTGGTTAGGGCCATACATGATCATATATGTGACAAAAGCAGGTGTTGTTCAGCTGGAACAATTGGATGGACAAGTTGTGGAAGGACTAGTGAATGGGAATTGGTTGAAACTGTACAGGGATGATCGTCCTTTTGTGCACTCGAAGAGCTACACAGACTAACTTGTATCATAATGTAATATAGCAAGAAAAAAGAAAAAATAGAAATAAAAAGCAAGTAAAAAAGGAAAAAACAAAGAAAATGGTCCAGTAAAGAAGCTGAAAGTTGCAAAGTCCAAGAAGTTAAGATTAGCAAGAAATTGCCACAGAAGAGAAAGAAGCAGGAAGATGAGTGCACAGACGAAGGAAACAAGATTTTGTAGAGAGAAGAGATTGCATAGATGACAATTAAGAGCATTTAAGACAATCCATTTGCATAGTTAAGAATGCACAAATGACAGTTAAGAGAATTTCAGTGGATTATTCATACTAATTGGAGATGGGTCATAAATGAATGACTTTGAACCTTTTTTACTATTAGGCATATATATTTTTATTAATATAGTAAAAGGGGTGCCATCTAAATATGCTTATACATCATTCTATTACACACACACACACACACACACACACACACACACACACACACACATTCTATATTCGTGATATCCATGGACAAGAACCATATACCATATCTATAAAAAACCCTTGCCATCATTCATTACAATTATATGTCAAAAAGAAAAAAACAAACTATGTAAATATCAATTTGCCTATCTCACCCAAACCACTAAAAAGGGATCTTAACGAGATATCATATATTTGCATCATCTAATAACCATCATTAAAACCTACACATGATAACAAAGTAATAATAAATTTTACAAAATTTTTATCAGCAAATAAACCGATAATTAGTGCATCTTACAACACTTTGTGTGAAAATTTAAATCGTATAAGTATTAGGAATTTGATTCCCCAGTCCATAAGTTTTTATAATTTTGTGAGAAAAAACTAGTTCGTCAAAACATTTAAAAACATGCGGAAATGTTGAGAAACCTCGTCCATGAAGGGTTACTTCAAGAATATCCTTATGTGGCCTTTCTCCGTCTTCATCCATGCACTCTGCATTGTCAAGGTTGGTGTTAGAGTGTGCCTCTGTCGTGCCACGTTCCAATTCTATGACATGAGCATTTCACATGCCCTTTTTACTATCCGAGGCCAATTAGTAATCACTAAGATACAAGCTTTGAGAAGCTTGAAGCCACAAGGGGAGGAGAGGAAATGACTTCAAAAGGAATTTTTAGATGAGTGATAATTCTTCTTATCATCTATTGCAAATATATTACCTAGACACTACTTTCTTCATGCTTGCTTCAATGGATTATCATGAATGTGTCTACTTCCATTTGCCATTCAAGAATTTCCAAGATGTGCTCGATAGAGTCCACTACACACTTGGTCCATGTGTTATTTTCCTTTTGTATCTCACTGGAGAACTTGTCCTTCTACTTATTCCATCTACCGTCTAATTTATTAAGCTCAATGGGCTTCTGTAGTATCATGGCTACATGTCTTCAAACCCCTCCACAAATCCTTAAGAACCATTATTGAATTGACAAAACTAGAACCATACATAGAACCACATCTAGAATCAGAGCTAGAACCAAATGTAGTACCACAGATAGAACCAAAACCATAGTTACCAACACCGTGTATAGAGCATCTCCCAAATTTGTATTGGGGAATACCAAAACCTCCAGATGGAATTTAGACTAGTGAAATCCACTTCAAATGCTCTCCATTCCCATATGAGAAATTATCTTTGTGTGTCAAAATCCATAAACTTTAACTCGGATTTGGACAACACATATCATGCTCCAAAAACTGGCCAGAGGCAATAGCTTTCCAAACTCTTGATTTCTCATGGTGCAACCTTGATTTGCAGAGAGGTCTATAAATATTCCCAAGACCTGGTGCAGATTAAACCCACATTCTTCCCACACCATAGCCATCATGCCCTTCAATAACTCCCACGTTAGAGTGATAATATATGCATTAGGACATGGGCATTGGTGGTATAACTCTCCATCCCATTGAGTATGCATGTCAAGGCATGTGTTAATTCGAGAGGTCATCCCCATAAAAGATATACATGTCATGGTCATTTCTTTCCGTTTAGGTTATCTTATATTTTCCACATTATTTGATAGTGTCAGTCTTCCCGCTACTTTGATCATCAAAAACATAGATAAAGAACCTGTTGCATTATCACATGCCTGCCCCCCTCCCCCCGAATATAAATAGAGAAACTCTTGTAGTGTGTCATGCAATTATGTATGCAACTATATTGGATTATCCCTATATAATAGATCTCAATCTATCACACTTCTTGTATTTCCTATAAAACAATATTTGATAATAGCAGTCTTCCTACTACTTTGATCACCCCAAATATATATAGAGAACCTCTTGTAGCATCACACACAATTATGTGTGCAACTTCATTAAATTATCCCTATATAATATATCTCAATGTATCCTTGTTCTTATGGCTTACTTATCCAATTCTAACTGAGACACTATTCCCTTTTGATGACTTGAATCCTAAACATTTACTTGGAGTAATAAAAATAATTCTAATTTAAGAAATATTTCCTTGGATTAGTTTTTCTAAATTTAATGGAATATATCAAAGATTTAAAAAAACACAAAAACTCAAAGTTGATGAAGTCCTTGTAATAGAATTTTCCCAAACTTATTGAAATATATGTTCCAATGGATGAATAAGTGTTTATGTAGGTAGCTGAGAATTTTCGTTGGAGTGAAGTCATAACAATGGAATTTGGTCTTTACATAGATGATGAAATTTATGCATAACAATTATGTGAAAAGTAGTGTGCCAAATTTTCCATATCTTTCAATTTTTTGTGAGAACAACACACAAGTATGCCAGGGATTGCAAAGTCGAAACCTCTTACAGGAGAAGAAGGGAGAAGAAGTGACCTATTGATCTCCATTGATTAAAATGCAAGAGAGTCCTCAATTTATAGGATTATGGAGACCCAACAAACACCTAAAATTATCTTGGCTTGAAAGAGTGAACTTAACTCACACAAGTTGTCATGTGTTTAGAAATAAATACGTTTTATACAAACACACTAACAATTTTTGTTTAAGTATTTCAATTTTCATAATGTTCATATCTTTATAGTTTAGTGCATACATACCATAAATAATAAATTGTATTTTTTTTCTGAAATATTTTTGTAAATACCTACATTAATTTTATGTTTATGTTTTAATTTGAGAGCAAATAACCTTTATGCTTATGCTTAATATGAGAGCAAATAACCTACATTAAGTTTATGTTTTAATATGAGAACAAACTCATATAAAGGGTTTAAAGATGAAAATGCAAGTAAATAACCTGTGGGGAATGGAATGGTAGGTTCGTTGTCAATGCCCGTCTCCTTTCATTACATGAAATAATTGTGTTAGAATTTTTCCCTGACGTCATTATGTGGTCCACTTTTTAGACATATACAAGTCGGCTGCCCTAGATTGATGGGATGCCATGTTAACATATATGTTAAAAACTCTCTATTTAAACAAACAAAAAAATTATGTTCAAATTTATTATATATTTTATGATTTTTTTTAAAGGTGATAAAACTTATTATAACTAAGTTGTCAATCAGTAAAACAATTATTATTGATTAATATTTGGAATGAATGAGGTGACTCATCACTATTATTCAAAGAAAACCATATTATCTAATAACTCACTAGTAATCAATAAGCGTAATTTCCACTCCTGATAAATGGTTATGATTTTTTTTAAAGGTGATATAACTTATTATAACTAAGTTGTCAATCAGTAAAACAATTATTATTGATTAATATTGGGAATGAATGAGGTGACTCATCACTATTATTCAAAGAAAACCATATTATCTAATAACTCACTAGTAATCAATAAGCGTAATTTCCACTCCTGATAAATGGTTATGATCTTGTTCATTGACTAGGGAAAAGTTTATAATACTCATTTAATTATTGGTTAATTTTAATTGATACAATTTCAAGATTTCAATGTATAACAATATCATCATATATAAACATTAAACACACAAAATGTAGAGCTGAATTTGAAAATGTGGATCATATACATGTGTTTGCACTCAATTTCTTGTGTTTTGGTGGTAGCATGCCTTGGATCATCATTGAAAATATGAGAATGATGGAGGCCGTCCTCAGTGGGAGTTAGATGGCATGTGAGCCCACATGAAAAGTATAAGCATTGGAGTTATAAATGTTGTGAGTACTAGGAGTAGAGTGGAGAAAATAAATTCAAATAATTGGAGAGTGTTGGACAAAAATCAAAATGATTTCAAGTAATGGATAGGTGTTGCATGCCATAGGCGGGTGCTTACTCAATTCACTATCATAAATGCCCATAGAATTTAGGTATCACATTATTACATTTTATTATTATATAAAATGATTTAACCAAAATAATATTATTTTGGTTGTAACTTATTTTATTTTGATATATTTTTTATGTGGAGATTTTTTTATGATCTTGTGGGTGGTTATGATCTCGTTTATGAGTCTTGACCTCATAGTGTCATTATCACTCTGGGGGGAAGCCCTGCAAGGTACCCAAGGTAGTTTTGACTACTAAAATTTCATTGATACTAGAAAAACAATGCCAAAAAGTAATCTCACATACTGTGAATTTTGTCCTCTTTATGATTCGGTCAGAAGGGGAACAAAAGGTCATTATGACCACCACAACTTCAACCCAAGGTCTCTCTACACAAAAAAAAATAGGTGGACATGCTAGTAGAAGAATACAAAGACCTCTTCACTTCACATATAGGGGTGCCTCAGTACTATCAGGTCAAACATCCCATTGATTTGATACCTGGTGTTCCCTTGCACAATGGTCCAATATACAGACACTCGCTTTTGGAGAATGAGGAGATAAGGCATCAAATTCATAAGTTCATCCACAAGGGACACATTTGACCAAGCTCCTCTCCTTGTGGGAGCACAATTGTGTTGGTGTAGAAGAAGGATGGAACGTGGAAACTCTATATTGATTATAGATCCTTGAATAAAATCACTCTCAAGAACCAATGCATGATCCCTTGGATTGATGATCTTCTTGATTAGCTCAAGGGTACCAAGTTATTTAGCAAGATTGATATGAAGTCAGGATATCACTAGGTTTCAATATAATCAATTGATGTATGGGAGAAATCCTTCAAATCTAAATAAGTCCTCTTTGAGTGGTTGGTCATGCCTTTTGTCTTGACCTCTAATGACATTCATCAGGATGATGAATGTCTTGCGGCCATTCACAAACTCTTTTTTGGTGGTCTATTTGGATAACATCCTCATCTTCAGTTGGAACTAAACAAGGCATTTGCACCACATTCAGTAGGTCCTGAGAACCCTATAGTAACACAAGTTATATGCTATCCTGGATAAAAGATCATTCAACATGCAAAGAATCCAATACTTAGGATACATCGTGGATGAACATGGGATGCATGTGGACCCAGCCAAGATCCAAATAATTCATGATTGGCCAAACCCAATGACTGTGATAGAGCTTTGCAGCTTCTTAGGCCTCTCCAACCTCTACCACAAGTTCATGTTGGGTTTATCTCATATAACTTGGACCTTAAGTCAAGAGACCAGGGGGGGAGCTAAATCCAATTTTTCCTGGTCTGAATCATAACACAAAGCATTCCAAGATCTGAAACATCGCCTATGTTCCACACCATTCCTCACATTTTCATATCTACAACAACCATTCGAGATGGAGAAAGATTCCTTTGAATATGCTATATGTGTTGTCCTCACTCAACAGGGACATATGGTTTCCTATCATAGTAAAACATTGTTTGATGTTGTTCATAGGTATCCCACCTATGATAAAGAGATTCACTCCATTATGAAGGCATGCCAACAATGGAAGCATTACATTCCAAGAAAGGAAACGATCATCTACATTGATCACAAGCCTTTTCAATTCGTGTGGACACAAGGAAAGATACAAAATGAATTTCATCATAACTGGTCCACATACCTGCAAAAATTCCACTTGAATATTAAGTACAAGAAGGGAAGCACCAACTATGTTGTTGATTGCCTCAGTCAGCCCCTAGTTGTGGCCCTCATCCACAATTATTAACTTATGTGGGCATTAGACCTCTGGGTGGACACAATTATACAATAGTGACTCTAAATTTGTTGTTACTTATCAAACCCTGAGTGTCGAGAAACAAGTTCTAGAATTCCACCTCTAGGATGCACTCTTGTACTATCTCAGCCATCTTTGTGTTCCTTCAAGTGAACATGAAACACTAATTTTGGAGGAAAATTATAGTCGAGTGGTAGGGCACTTCAGGGTGGAGAATACAATAGAAGCACTTCAGAAGCATTTATATTGGCCCAAGCTTCAACATGATGTCAAACAGTACATTAGGTCATGCACTGCATGTGCCATTGCTAAATTGTCCATCAAGAAGTAAGGTTTGTACACTCCTCTCCCTGCACGAGACAAGCCCCGGGAGTCTGTCTCCATGGATTACATGTCATGGTTTCTCTCCACCAAACATGGTCATGATTGTGTTTTTGTGGTCGTTGGTCAGTTCTCTAAGATGGCCATTTTGACACCCTGTAAAAACAGTATCACGATTGAGGCCACTGGTAAACTATTATTTGTGTGTATTTAGGTTCATTTTGGGCTACCATAGACCATCATTTTAGATAGAGATATCAAGTTTTTGAGCAACTTTTGGTCCAACCTATGGTCTCTGATGGACACCAAGTTGACCAATTTAACTTCCTTTCATCCCCAAACAAATGGAAAAATAGAGGTGATTAAGAGGATTCTTGTGCATATCCTACGCATGTACAACTCCAAGCATTCACGTACATGGGATGAGAGCCTCCCATATGTTCAACATAGTTATAACAGAGCCCTCCACATCTCTATTGGCCACATCCATTTTTAGGTGTGCTTGGGGTTCTATCTATTATCCCCCATTGATGTAGCTCTGTCCATTCCATCTTCCTCGACAAATTACTCCCATGCTCATAACAAGGAAAACAAAGCAACCAACTTCATTGAATAGATCCAACACCTTCAAAGACATGTTCATGATATGTTGGAGAAGGAAAATGCCAAATATAAGCAGTGACATGACCAACATCGAGTTCCTCACAAGATTTAGGTTGGTGACAAAGTGTGGTTTCATTTGCAGAAAGAGCGCCTCACATGCCCCCATAGGAAGATTATACCACTATGATACGAGGCTTACACCATCACCAAGGTTGTTGATAGCAATGCTTTCAAATTGATTATTCCTCCTTTCCTTGGCTTGCACCTAGTGTTTAATGTGGATCTACTCCAACCATATTTCTCACCTTTGTTGGACACCTCAGAGGTGGCTGAGCAATTGCCCCCTAAAAAAATCAATCACAAATGCATTGCATAGGCTTCAGTGGATCATATCATGGACACAAGGTTGTAGGGAACCTTCCAAAAAAACATACAACTCTATTGGGTTTTCAAAGCAGGACAACTACTACAACAAGGAAAGTGGCTCACTAAGGTTTAGATTTAGCAAAAGTTTCCCCATATCCTACAGGAACTTGATGAAATGGGGACCGTTGCTTCCTATGGGGGAAGGAATTATCCAGGTGGATATTGGTGGCCAACCACCTCTTCCATTGACTCACCATGGTTCTCCATCTTGGTCATTTTTGTTATGATTTTTAGGTCCTAAACATCCGGGCCCGTTTTGAGGCCCTAAATGGTTTTTTTTGGCCATTCAGGGGCCTTGGGTAGCGATGGAATGCCCAAGCCCTACCAATAATTGTATTTCTCAATTATATCTTCCCAATAAGCTACTAAATTTCCCAAACAAAGATTATACGAAAAATTTGCACCCCTAGGAAGTTGATGCATCAACTAACCACCTTAAGGCCCATAAATCTTTTAGCACTTCACCTCCTAAGGTTAGGGTTTTGGACCTTTACGGTTCTTGATTTATGTTAAAAGGCCATTCTTGTGGCCCATTTTATGATGTTTTTCTGAATGAATATAGTCGGCATCTCTTTCTCTTTAGAGATAATCTACCACTGTTCTAGCCAATTTGTGTTCCAAAGTATTCTACTATTTTATTCATTAATAGAAGTTGGGTTAAATTGTATTTTTGTGTTCTATGCTATAGTTTTTTCTATATCTCATTTCATTCTCAATAGAATCCGGATCACATACCATGCTCCAAAAACTTACCAGAGGAAATGGATTTCCAAACACTTGAGCTTGCATGGTGCAACCTCAATTTGCAGAGAAGTATGTAACTATTCCTAAGACCTAGTGTAGATTAAACACATGTTCTTTTCACACCGTAGCCATCATACACTTCAATAAATCTCATTTTGAGTGATAAGGGAGGCATTAAGGTATGATCATTGGTGGTATGACTCTCCATCCCATTTATTGTGTTGAGGGATGTGTTAATTCGGGAGGTCATCACCATAAATTTATACATGTCATGGTGATTTCCTTCCATTATGTTATCGTATATTGCCTATAAAACATTATTCGATAATAACAATATTCTTGCTASTTTGATCACCCCAAATATAGATAGAGAAMCTCTTGYAATATTGCATGCTCCAAATATAAATMGAGAATMTCTTGTGGCATGGCATGYAATTATGGGTGCAACTTTATTGGATTATCSCTATATAATAGTTCTTGATGTATYAGAGTCCYTATATTGCCTATAAAATAATATTTGATAATAGCAATCTTCCTACTACTTTSRTCACCYTAAATATAGCAACATCACACACAATTATRTGTGCAACTTCATTAGATTATCCCTATATAATATATTTCAWTATATCATTGTTCTTMAKATTTGACRAATTATAGATTTTCATAGACTCGTCATGATTTATGACYTACTTATCTAGTTYTGRYYTCYGACTRAGACAATATTTGTTCTTAAGATTTGACAAATTATAGATTTTCATAGACTTGTCATGATTTATGACCTACTTATGTAGTTCTCACTGAGACAATATTTGTTCTTAATTTGACAAATTATAGATTTTCATAGACTCATCATGATTTATGCCCTACTTATCTAATTCTGACTAAGACAATATTTCTTTTTGATGACTTGAATATTAAAAAATTATTTGGAGTAATAAAAAAAACTCAATGTTGATAAAACCTTACGATGAAAATTTTCCAAACTTATTGAAATGGTGAATAAGAGTTTATGTAATTTGTTGAGAAGTTTAGATGGAGAGAAATCATGACAATGGGATTTGGTCTTGACACAGATGAAATTTTCATATAACAATTATGTGAAAAATCTACAAGAAAGAATCCATTTCAAATTATGAATTGAATAACTCTTAGGGGGTTATTTCTTTATAGAGTTTGTTGAAAGCGAGTATAAAGGGTGAAAATGTTCATAAACAATTGTAATAAGGTAATCATAAGTATAAGAAATATCTACATGTATAGACTCATGAACAATTGTAATAAGGAAGATCTACATGTACAGGCTCATGAACAATTGTAATAAGGTAATCAGAAGTATAAGTCATGCATTTCTTTTCTTTTTTCTCATGACTTATTGCATTTCTATTTTATTTGTATATTAATTTACCATAAAAACGTTCAAGAAATTAATGTAA
>JASDQU010282053.1:0-14688 GCA_032191745.1 Picea mariana
TCAAGCCCCAGGAAAAATGTTCTCCACCCAATGCCCTCTGCATGATCCTCAGTTGACCATTGATCTGCTGAGTAGCTAAGGATCTATAGATCCTCACGATCATCACGATGATGCAACGATGCACCAGTGCATCCATCGCCCCAATCTGCACAACCGATCCTAACATAAAATCCTCCCCCAAACAATACATCCAGGCCAAATCCACCAAATGTGCCTCCCCTAGCAACTGGGGATCAGCAGGCAGGGCTCTCCCCCGAAAAGGGAGCCCGGTCAGAAAGCAGACATCCTCCATTGCAGAGAATGTGAGTTGCTCCCCCCACACAATGAAGCACTACAGCTTAGTGCTCCACATAGACATCACAAACTACAACAGGTACTCATGTGCCTGTAGCAATGAACAATCAAAGAACTTTAGCAACCCACAGGCTGCCAAAGGTCCCCGAACACCCGGCTCATCGTCCCTCACCACCTCCCTGAGGCGCGCCTAGTCCCTCTCCCTCTAGTGGACTGGCATCCTCAACTAATCACCTGCATTAACACAAACAACACTTGATCAGCCATCACACTTCATGCAAAAACTTCAAAAAAGATAAGTTTTTTTTCATCCCCTAGCTTTACTTCATGTGCGCGGTTGTCACCCCGACAGTCATGCACATATGCGCGCCTGTTCTTCGCACAATTGTGCATCAATGCGCAGCTGTCAAAGAAATAGATGTGCATCAATGTGAACCTGTCACACACACAGGCGTGCATTCATGTGCACATGTTCAGTCCATAGTTGCGCACATGTGCGCAACTATCGGAGAAACAGCTGCGCACAAGTGCACGACTCTTCTTTGAACAGGTGCACATCAAATGCGCACATGTTTCCCCTTACTCATGTACCCCCATGCGTGAATGTCCTCTATACAGTCGTGAACCCACGTGCAGGAATCCTTCAATCGCTCGTGCACTGGGGGGCCCACCCTCACAAAACCCCACTGTATGGCCCTCCGTACGCCCCTGCCCAAAAAATCAATCCTAATCACTATGCAGGAGGTTGATCCCAATAACCTGGCTCTCGCTAATCCTGGATTGGTTGGCTCGAACTCCCAAAATCTCCAAATCTCCTCTAAAAATCTCTCGTCAACTCACTCTGGCAGCAGGTACAAATGAGGTGGCAATGTGAGCCCCACAGCTTTATATAGTCTCGTTTGCCAAACTTCCATGCTCAATTATAGGAGCTTAGAGCATCTATTTTTTGATCCATCTTCAACCACGGGATCAGGATCCTGCCACCTACACAGTCACATTCCCTGGGTCACCATCCATCCTTGGCCCCGGGGGAGAATTTTTATCACAACACGCCCAGATACACATGCCTATGTTCAAAATTATCGAATAATTGTCATATGTTCTTTCTCTTCAGATATTGTTCATGTCGGGTATTTGGTCTTCATGTGTGCAATTACTTGGTCATCCTGCATCAACGCAGCCCCTTCAGGTATATGATTGACATTGGCATGTAATAATTCCCTCTTAATATCAATTGCATCTCCCAGTCACACCCTCCGACATTTTCCTGTAGGATCCTCACATCCGGCTCTGCAGTAATATCACCTCCACTGCATTTCAGTATTGTCAACCGGTAGCACTCTCTCCTACATGAGTTGTCCCCTTCATAGTCCCCTTTGGCACTTTGACACTCATGCTACTTTCACCCCCTAGGGATGGGAGTCTCGTTAGTCTTACGCATGTTCACAAATCATCCACATACTCCTTCTCCTCATTTTGCTATCATTCCCAATGGACTCACAGGATATCTCCTCACGATTCTAATTTGACTGCACCACCGCAATATCATTAACCTTCCACTTTCATCCACAATCAGTTTTCCCATCTGCAAATTTCCCTCCATTCATCTACCTCATACATAAACCCACCCATGGGGCCCCCAGCCTCTGCCAATTTTCCATACAACTTGTGCCCTCACGGGCCAAGCCATCCTGTACTAGGGCACCCATTTCTGTATCTGTACGCTTATCCCACCTTATTCTTTATTTATTTAGTAATTGTACAAAGCCTTTTGTTTCCAACATTTACATAGCTTTTTTTTGTCGCCTTTAGCGACCTTCCTTTTCCAGCAAAGCAACCCCTTTCGCCCTTGGTTGGGGAATTCCTTTACATTCTACACTTGTTGACATTGTCCATAAACCTCGAGTATCCCACCATCCATGTACCTTCAATCTCTAATTTTGTCTACTTTGTCATGCCTCTGGCATAATTTAAACCCACATCTAGTCGCCCCCCTAACACTAGATCCAGTTTCATGGTTGCTTCCACTCATACTTCACATATATCCCCAACCAAGGATAGTCTTGAGTCTCACCACATCTTGAATTCATCCATGTATCTCATCAATTCCTGATCTCATCCAGTGGATTTCATGAAGCCCTTTGCTTCTTGGAGTCGCATCTCCTTTTTTGTCGACATCAACATAGTTTCCAGAAGGGCGACAGTATCTTGACTCTCATTACCTTTACAATGAGGAGTCTCGGACGGTACAGCGAGAACCATCATTGCTCTTTGTTGTTGTTGACCCCCATAACATTTGACGCCAACACAATCTCATGTTACAGTGGGTCTTGCTTCGCGACTATTGCAGTTGTGTTATACTAGCTGAAGACCTCTGAAATTTGTTGGGCTATCAATCCCTATGAGTCATCGACACTCCTTACAAGTGTCATCGCCTCTTTTTCAGAGTATGTTTACCATAAAAAAATTTCATCTTCCATTATCAACCCGCCCTGAAGAGCGCTGCAGTTATCTACATCAGCATATAGCTTCAGTTACTGACTTACACATTTGAGTTACATGACACGAGCATGGGGCATGCCCACCTCGTTTTTATATAGTTTTTATTTTTCCACACCTCGAGAATGGTTTGGGTCCTACAGGTTCCCCTCTCTCTCCAATGGGTCGCTCTTGCAATTCCTCTCAACACTCTTTCTTACAATGGTACTCTCAGTAGAAGAAACATTGATGTATTTCGGCTATACGTATGCTCGTAACCTCACACATCAGGGGGCATCTGTTATCACTGAAATTTCATCCACAAATGGTCACAGGAATCCAGCATCTCCAAACACCTATTAGTTCATTCATGGCCCAAAAAATGCATTTCCAAAGGGCACAAACTATACAACTGGTTATAAAATCAACATGCGCTCAGCAAATAAAGGACGTGCACACACGTGCGCCAGTAAAAAAATGTAGGAAAAGCGCACATGCGCTCGATGCACGATTGTGTACGCAAAAAGTCATGCACACCTGAGAACGATGCATTTATGATTCTAGTCGGCCTCCCACCCACTTCTGGTTCAGCTCCCAAGTCGATTTGACCCTCAAATCCGAACTAAATTCAAGTGGGGGGCTGGTCAAAGACCTAAAGGGCCCCTTGTTCACACTAAAAACTGGTTGGATAATGCCTCAAAGATTTTCTATAAAAATAGGCCATGGGTGCACTATGAATTGAAGAATCTATTTATATTGTTATGATGCCTCTATTCTCCTACAAGGAACCTCTTTCCTTCTTGGAGCATACTAGTATCATTTCATTTAGTTATTCTCCTCACCTCTTGAGGGAATGAGCTTTGGATTTCTTCACCATTTCCTTTCTTAGTTTGCCATTTGTAAGAAGAGCTCTCACATAGGGGATTCAAGATCCCTACCTTGGAGGAAGAGGGGACCCATAAGACTCCCTTTCTCTTTGGTGTTTTCCCACTAATACAATCTATCCATTGGTGGCATGAATATTGGTCAATTTTTTTGTTGATTTTGGTTCTAATTTCCTTAGGCACTTTAGTTTTGTTTCTTTAGTTGTTATTAGCTTAGTTGTTTATTTATTTATTGTGCTTGATGTGTCTAACTCTTTCACTAGCTTCTGTCCTGTTCAGCTGACCCAACTGGACTTGTAGGTGTCCCTCTTTTGTTCATCCAAGTGGTGAAAAAGATACAACATAAGGGTTAGGAAAATATTAATTTGTTTAAACACAGGATTAACACTCAAAATTTGTATGATTCGAACATTTCCCAATGTCGCGGGATTAATTTATTACAGGGGTGTAACGTACCCAACCACTCATAGGCCTGAGCTACGCCACTAAAACAGGTTGCAACACACCTAGCCATCAGTAGGCGAGGCACATTGCAGTCCCAAGACTCAGTTCTCTGATATGAGTTCAAATTCTAACAACAATTAATATGAAATCAAGTAGGAATAAACCACGTGCATTAATCAAGATCCAGGCTACAGCATACAAAAGTAAGCAATGTTCCATGCACAACAAATAATCATCAAACAGGCACATTAAAAATGCATATCTCAGAGATAATTAAATACACAACGGAATAGCATTATGCAGAAAACACAGAGAGCACTTATCTTTCAAGTAAACATTCACCAAGTGGATACAAACCAAGGATGTTCCTCCCAACCATAGACATTGTTGTTCATTTCCTCTCAACAACAGGTCACCCCCGAGCCAAGGCTATGAATCCACAAGTATGGGTCCTAGGCCAAATCTAAAACACACAACAGTTAGCTAACTAGCTCTCAGGTTTCCCAACCACACAACAAATCCCAATTTCCATCTCTCTTTCCCCCTCAGCCTACACCACCCAAATAAATGAACACATTTCTCTACCATGTAGTCCCTGAGGCTATTCCATTTCTCTCCAGGGCTCCAGTGCTACTTGTCAAGAAATATCCCTACTGGAAACTCCAAGGATTCTCAACTGTGGACAATTCTATCTGAACTGGCATCAAGCTCATGCAAATGGGCATCCATTCCCTCCTATAATGATTAGTAAAATATTATATCCATTTAGCAATGGATCTCCTCTTCCTTCCATTCGTTTCCATGCTCATCCCAAGAGCACACGAACTAGAAATAGTGAGTGAAGAGGAAGAATAACAAGGAAGCAAGGGGAAGAAGTCGAACCAGGTGAAGAGCGCTCAACCAAGGGAAGAGAGACCCCCAACTTCACCCAAAGCCACCCTCATGCAACCATTTGTATCCATGCTCATACCAAGAGCACACGAATTCAGCAAGAATGAGGCTCCTAAAGATGAAAAAGTAAGAAGGGTGTACAGTGAATGAATAAGAACAAGTGAACCCCCAAACAAACCAAAGATGGGTTTATATAATTACTTTGAAATCAAGAACTAGATAGCCTCCCCCAAGAATCTCATGTAACCCATTTTCTCCATAAAATCAATTATGGTTAAATAAAATAATAATGAAAAGACTTAGCCCCTCAAGCCCCCTCTCTCGTGGAATCATAGCCCCCTATCCCCTTTTTCCTTGTTTGTCTTACATCCAACGATGTATTTTCATTAATGTATATGAAGTATTACATTTCCTAAGCACTCTGGCCCCTTTTTGACTTTACCGGCTCACAAGCCTAAGTCACAATTACATAATACATTATAGTTCATAAGGGTTAAAAATGGGATGTTACATCCCCCTCCCCTTATTTTGTTACTATACTTAGTGCACAACACCATTCCAATGTTATTAACATTACAAATCTAGGCTCTTTGGCCATAATCCACATAGGCATTCCATCCAACTCTTATATACATAGGCACTCTGGCCTAAAATTAAACATGTATACATAGACATTCCGACCCAAAACATGTATAATGATTTCCAGAATTTATATCTCTAGAAGCAGTTCCAACCAGCAAGATCTCCTTCCCTCTCATCCCTGCACAACCCAAAGAAATGAACCCCTTTCTCTTCCATGTAGTCCCTCAAGTTTTTCCACTTCTCTCTAGGGCTCTAGTGCACTCGGTCGGGAATTTTTAGAGTTGTGGCTTCCAGAAATCCAGTTGCAACAAGTCCATTGGACTTTCTTCATTCTATTCCCTTGTCATTCGGTTGCTCCAGCATCACCTTCCTCTTTTCCCTCATAGTCTGGTATTTTTCTAGATCCTGAACATTCATCATTTTCCTACAATATTTCAACTTAGCGGGCATGTCAATTCACAATTTTTGCATAGTTTTTATTTTATTTTGTTCCTAATCTAAGAGTAAATTTTCATAATCCAGTACAATACTTATCTATGTGGTTTGTGGATCTGCATCCATATGTTTGTCTCGTTAACTTGGCTCACCATTTTCCTTGACATACTCATTGTGTGCATGATCCCAATCACAAGAAATATCAAATTCTCCTCTTCCTCATGGTCACTCACCTTCCAGGCCCAGGCTCAGGCATCCCCTTCTCTGCTATACAGTCCCTCGGGCGATCCATCTTGCCTGACCAAGGCTTTCTTGCATAAGAAGATTTATAGGGACACAAGGTTCTCATGTCACAACAATATCCTTTTTCATTCTTTCCAGCTAATATATCCAACACCTCATCTGTATTATACACATACAATCATCATGACATATCATTATAACCATTTTCAATCATAAATGTCAAATCTGTTTTATAGAGGAAATTTTTTTTTTACAAGCATGAGCTTTCTACTCATAACGTTTGGCTCTGCAATTGTAGATATCAGTCTTCCTTATGGGCTTAAATCCCTGCCATATTCAAGACCATCCTACCTGCAATTTTCTTGATTTACATTCAGCCAAAACAATTTGTCAGTAATTATTAAATTATAATTCCCAAAATTGTTTTGTATAGGAAAAATAAAATTTCCAAACATGAGATTATACTCATAGTGATTTGGCTCTTGCAGCAATAGGCATAGGTCTTCTTTATGGGCTTACTACACTTCCATATTCAAGACCCTTTCTTCCTGCAATTTCAACATTCCTCGGCCAAACAAATTGTCAATATCTCATGTACAAGCTATATATACATGGTAATGATTCAAAACAAAATCACAAAGTGATCTCATAATTGTTTACAACTACATTTCAATCACTTCTATTAATCCAACTATCAATTGAAATGAACTCATCATTACCTTCACATGTATTATCAACCAATATTTTCTTTCTTCTATCCAGAAATATTTTTATTACCCCATCTCCCCCAACATAACTTTTATGTAAATTATAATTATGTAGCTACTTTAACCTGCAAATTTTTTTGTTGTAATATCTAACAGTTCCTGAAGTTTTTTCAACTTCCTTTGTTAGCAATACTCACATCATTTCAGTTGTTAGAATAATCATTTCTATGTTATATAGTATATACATGCATTCACCCCATTGCATTCAATAATTCATGCAATATCTCTTGTAACATTTTTAATAGCTCCAAAAACTAATCTTGGAATTGTATCAACAACAATCCAATCACCTTCAACTAGTATTCATATTAAATATAATGCATATATCCATCATTATGCATTTTCATCACCACAAGTTTTTCATAATGCAACAATTAATTACTAGATAAAATAACAATCGATGTACCAATACCGATGGCCACATTTACACAATGCATCCATGCATTGACTACATAATACCACATAACTATGTCATGCATTCACCAAGGTGAGTTGGAAGGTCTGGCCAACACCTCAACACATCATCCATGAACTTCCTACTGCTTGCCAAACTATTTGGATACCTTCCTTTTCAACCCAAACACAAAACTAAGAATATAATTCTTAAGTGCTCTTCAGTGTCGACAAAGAGGTTGTAGTCCAAAGATTAGCTATACAGTATATACCATTGAGCACTCACATAGCGCTATAGCCCTTCCATATCCAACCATATTATGGTCTCACACATGACTAGATCTATGGATATTCATTGTTATAGAAGGAGTATGTCTCTTGAATTAACCTGGTTATGATCCCATAACGAATCATGACATAATATGCAACCAACATTTTATCTAAATGCATTCTAGCATCAACAACATTTACATACTCTAGGCCTTTGTCCATTACATATCAATTTAAATATTGAAAATTAATTGAGGGAATTCTTACCTCAATCCCCTTCAACATGTATGCATAAACAAAAACTAAATGCATACCTTCCTGGTTGCTATCAACCTACTTGTTGCTATCTGACCAACTGATATTTTTAGAGCTCACAAACTTCCTCCTTCATCATTCTAATCATCATTCCTGCCAGCCTCATGGGTCTTCACCTAGATGGAAATCATAAGCAATAAAAACATCCACATCTTTAACCCTGCTATATCATTTTTCCTGAATACATAATCCATCATTAGTCATACTCAATAATTATTTCATAATAATAGACTATTCTAAGTTCACAAGTGTTACGAGGGAAAAACTCTCTATGGCCAAGGGTAAACCACAACAGACAGGTATGACTGCAAAAATCAACTCAATTCCAACATATGCTATATGAACTAATGTGCAAGATAAGAAAGAGGCCTACCTCAATCCAATTGTTTGATGATGTTCCATCGTTGAGCACTTTGACCCAAAGCTTTATACCTGCAAGAAGTTCTCAACAAACAAACAAAGCAAGTACACAGCGATAATATAAAAGGGGTTAGCGCATCAGATAGCATAATCCATTGATAAACATTACAAACATGCCCATGGATAACAATCATGTATTTGAAAGATACTAATAGGACTGGAAAAGAGTATTTCTATTAATAATTGATCAGCAGAAGTGACAACATTACAGACTTCCATGTCGACACGGTTTGAAACCAAGAAACCAAGTTCCTTCCAACAGGGCCTCCACCACTTCAATCCTCCACCAAAGGCAAGCTCATAAGAGAGAGTCAATGAGGTTCTCTCAACAATAGGGAAAGAGATTGGGGGTTGACCACTGTTTTCAAACTTGAGGGACAAAGGGATGCAGACTCAATATGAAGTAATTTCTCCAGAGTAACTTTGCTCTCAAAGTTGAATGCTTTCTCTCTCTTTTCCATAGCTTGAAATTGTGCTTTTATAGCCTTCAGAATGCAACTGAAGGGCCGAGTTGGAATGTTTCCAGTATGTGGAAGGCCAAGGATCAGAGATCTTTTGTCGTGACATGGAAACCCGACCTCATTTTTGTATTTTTTGGCACAAATCCTGATGTACGTGGGTTGTAGTGGAGCAGCAAGCATATACGCATCTTGCATAACTGATAGGGAGCGTATATGTGGAAAAATGTATATTTTTGGCTCTGGATTCATCAAAAAAGGGATGAAAAGTCTGCATAGGGAAATGGAAAAAGGCCCTCTGTGCAAGATAGCAATGGTGAAGCAAATCTTGCTATAACAAATGCCCCCTGATGTGTGAGACTAGAGGAGTATCTGCGATGGCTGAAATACATTATAAATAACCCAGAAGTGGAGTGGTAGAGAACCAGTTGGATGAACTCAATTGCTTATTACATTATGTATTGACTTTGCATACATGGCTTCCAAGAATACAATGCAGATCCATGTGGAAAATATACCAAACAAGTGTTCATGGCCATGAATAGGAAAATACAAATGTGGTTGCATGCCAAAAGCTGTCATAGTCACGAACAAGGCCCAGTGAAACCAGTCTCCAAATCAATCTGAAAATATATGTATACCATGAAGTATAATCTGATCTCCTATGATCACTAAAGTCGAACAAGTGTTGGTCCAATGAAAGAGAAGCAACAGCTCAGGAAAGTTGCGGCCACATAGTGATGTCTTCAAGTCTTATGCACAATCCGCCAAGGTGCAAGTCTACATCATGTGAAAAAGGATTTGAGGTCAAACATGATGAGACATCATTTGATTACCATTCATTGAGGTATACCATTAACAAATGCAAGACAACCTACCAATAACGAAAGTAGGTATCAAGGCACCGAGTACATTTATACAAGTGTGAATAAAGGAGTTGGTGTCGAACACTTGAGAAATCCATCGATCAGGAGACATTGATGTATTCCCATATGTCAATGGCGAGAGAGCCTGCCACTAATGACTGCAAGCCTCAAGGCACTCACAAAACTCTAGGTCCCATATCTAGAATAAATGAGTTGAAGTCGATGGAAAGAGACCCGCTGAAAGGAGAGCATTAAGGCATCTCTCATCGATCAGCACGAGGAACAAAGCAGGAGCTTCATTATTGGGTGGAGATCAGACGAAGAACATGTTCACAAACCAATGACCCTGTGCATCTTTTGCATGTACCAAGTGCAAGCGATATACGAAAAAGACCCTCTGAATAGCAGCCAATGATGAAAATTGTTGACAAAGGCGAGGAAACCACCAATAAGGCTAATGGCAACCAAGACACTGCACGAATCCCAAAGTGTGAATAGATGTCTTGTCGTCAAACACAAGGGAAACCACCCAGTCAACGACCAATGATGAAGTGTCGGTTGTTGGGTTCAAGGTGACCTACCAATGATGAAAGTAGGGCTAGGGTGCATAATAAGACCATAGTATCATGTGATTATGAGACAAACTGAGGGTATGGCCGACATGAAAAGTCAAGATTTCTGAGGAGTGGACGACATAGGTTGATAGACTTCCTTTGAACAAGAGCATGAGACATGGTGGACTCCGACAGCATAGACTCAATGATGTGACCATTAGATGCAGGAGGCATCAATAATGTTCTCTATAGGGACTGGAAGAGTAACCAGTCGGTAGAGAAAACTCTTTAACTAGATCAACTTCCTAAGGCCATGCTAAACCCAAAATTATGATGACGTAAGGACTCAATAACTTTGTGCTATGTTCAAAGGTGACGTGATTTCTTCCAATTACAATATAGTACTCCCTTCCCGCCCATCTTTTCTTGTTTTTTCATGAACAATGAATGTTATGATACAGAGAAGGGAACGAGTGTCGCAAGTAAGCAAAACTAGTTCCAGCAGTGGAACATACCTATGCTTAATGCAGGGGAATGCATGCGGGAGATGGACACTCAGGGTGATGTTCCCTCCAGGGTATAGGGTGTCAAATTGTGAAGGATATAAACAAGGCTCTTCTTGGTTGAGGATGCAAAAACTGCTTAGGCAATGGTTTATAATGCAAAGCGAGAACCGGTTAAAGGCTCAATACTACAAGCGAGGGCATGAGATGCAATCACAACTTAACGCCAAAAAATGTCCTTTTTTATGTCTTTTAGTCTACTTGGTGTGAAAAAGGGGTAAATTTGTGCCAAATAGATGTCTTTTCAAATCCAATTTACGAGTGTGAAAAAGACAAGTTCACTTGGAAATCTTTTCTATTTTTGATAACGAGTTGGAAAAGGGCTTAACTAAGACTCATGACCTTTCAAATCCAATTTTAACGAGTGTGAAAGGGACAAGTCACTCAGAAATATTTTTGTTTTTTTAGACGAGTCAGAAAAGAGCTTAATTAAGACTCATTTTTCTGTCTTAATCAACATGTAAAGGGGGAGGCCAAGGCTCCTGTCTCGGTCTTCTGTGGAAAGTTGGTATCTTACGGATAGCTAAAAAAAACTTGGGAAAACCCAAGGCTCTCCAAGTCGAGGAGGAGAAAGTGATAATGGAGGATACAGTCTCCGTGATGGTTCGGATAATGTATTTTAATGGAAAAGACATAGGTGGGGGAATGGGATGACCCATTAGATCGTTCCAATCGAAGGGAACTTCATCAGGACTTGGAGGAAGAATGTTCTGGGAAAGAATAAATCTCTCCCGTTCAGAAGGGGGAGGATTTGAAATGTTGATGACATGACTAAAAGGTGCATCATTCTCTTCAGGGAGAGTAGGGTTGACCATAGATTACACTAGTGCGACCACTTCTTCAATTATAGGTTGAAGAGGATGCATAGTAACAAGGGCAAGAGACGCATCCCTCTCGATAAAGGGGGTGGGGTTGGCAGAAGATTGTGCCAATGGAACCATCGAGACAATCAAAGGAGAAGTGGTGTGAGGAGAAACCATGGAGGTCTCAGAATCCGAAAGGCTCTTGGGTGAGGCCCATGCTTCTGGTATCCCTGCAGTAACCGGGCACAAACGAGTCAAGTGACTTCCTTCGCAAGTCCTACAAAAGAATTTAGGTTTACGTTTGAGACAGCTAGGCTTCTTGATATAACTAGCAGAGTAAAGAGAGACATCTCTTGTATGATGAATAGAGTCAGGAGACGTGACACAGCTATGTGTGTTCTCTCCTGGATCCTGTAGGGAGAATTTAAACCCCATGGTGTTCGGAGTCAGTTTTGGTTTCATTATTACCAGAAAAGACTATTTAAGACTGCCCTCGTAATTGCCCCCAGAGTCACGTTTTTGCGTGAGCGATTCTGGCCAAACGGTTTGGAATCAGATCAAACCCTTGAAAACCCATAACCGAAATTAACCCCTTTACCTTCATTGTAGGCAGTTTCCTCAGAAATCGAGTTGTTACAGAGATCTAGCTCGTGTTTTACAGGTCAATTTTTCAGATCCTCTCTGTGGTTGTAAGGTGCGTTTTGGGTCTGTATGCATTTGCCAGAATGCTTATCACTTCTCCAGACTTGTGCTTCAGAACCCCTTCCGCCCGTCTAGCCTTGTGCCTCAACCTCCTATTGAAACCCTTGATCAATCCAAAGATTTATCAAGCAGTCTCTATTCTCTTTAAGATGTTCAGGCAGCAACAACTTTTATCAATTCGAAATTATCATGATCGAAGCATTGTCTTACTGCCCAGGTATGGTTTTTCCACATCAATTTTGGATGATTTGGTTTTGACTAGCACAATCAATTAGTTCTATCTGCTTGACTAGATTAAAAAAAAAACAATTTTGTTTACTTCCAGTTACCAGAAGCAATTTCGTTTTTTCTATTTTGAATTAGCATGAAAGATTTCGTTTGCATCGATTCGTTTTCCTAAAACCAATTATAGCTATGATTTGGTCAATACGATTTGATTATTCTCATATTAGAATAAAACGATTGATTTGTTTTCGATTCTGTTTGGATTTGCTTTCAATAGCTCTGTCTGTTTCTATTACTTTTACCAAAATGATCTCATTATGAATCATGTACAGAAGATTCAATTGTTAAACTCAGAACACAGTTATGTTTGGATTCATATGATTCTGTTGTTGTTGGACTATGTCGGCTCTAATATAGTTGAAATCATTTCTTATGTCCTGATTTTGAGACGATTATGTATGCTGGGATTAGCATGGTCTTTCATATATGCAATCCATCAATATTAAAGATTGGTTTGGCCAAAACAATGTAATCTATTTGATTCGTAAAACAATTCTGTTAAGTTTGTCTCTATTTGAATTCATACGAAAGACTTGGCTAAAATCGGTCATAGTTTGTTTTGAAATTGGTTCAAGAGATAATTTCGTTGGATCCCCAACTGTCAATCGATTATGTATGTCCTGAATTGGTAATAAAAGTTGTTTGACAAATCTCACATATCCTGTTACCTTTTGATCAATTCAACCACGATTTCATTGGTTTCAATTTGCATACAAGTTTGATTCGTTGTGGTATGAATGATTTGATTTGTTTGGAATTAGTAATTAAGGATCTAGTTTGATATATTTCTATTGGATTTGGATTGATTGAAATCGATTCTGTTTTCAAATTAGACCAGCTACAGAATTGCCAGATTCTGTTAGCTAGTCTTAAGCTTAGATTTTTGTTGATTTTATCAATAAAATATCATCTAAACTTGTATATTTTTGTCCTCTTTCAGGTACATTCGTCTTGCAATGATCAATTGGGCATGTTGTGGCAGTTTAGGAGATATTTGTGTGATGTAGTTTTAGAGTTTAAGTTGTTAGTTTAAATCAAAAATAGAGACTTGGGATATTATCCCAGATTTTTTGTAAAACTGCTTTGATAATTCCCACAGGGATGTTTTACCCTGTGGGAAGTCTTTAAATACTTCTTATTTTTTGTAAACACCATCATCTTCACGGTGGAGAGAACAAGATTATGGATTTATGATACAGATTGGGATGAAAGTTGATGTCTTGTAACAGCTTTCGCTTTCAATATATCAATCTTTTGTTTCAGATTTTATTCATGTCAGTTTGCAATTAATTATCGACTACTTTAGCTATCATAATTCTTTGTATGCTGATGTGATTGGATTTATATGATGTCCGTATCTGATCTCTCCTATTTTTAAAGTACGGCAATTACTTTGTTTCATTTAATGAATCACAGGTTTCTCTTCTTCGTTAATTGAATCATTTTGTATAGATCTTTGCATACAGATTTATCTAACTGTGAAGATTTATAAATCATAAGGTTGCTGTAAATTTTTATGTCTTGTTTGTTTTGTTATCGAGATTCAAAAGGGTACTGTTGCTTACTGTTTACTAGAGGCTTGCAGAGGATTGATGTCGGTTTCCTCCCATCGAACAGCTGAACTGGATTCTTTACACAGGACAAATTGGAAAGCGTTATCACAGGTTATCTTATTAGTGTTATTTAAGTAGTTTAGATAGATATATGTATAGTTTAGATTTGTAGTTAGAGTTATTATTTTAGTTGCTTAGTTTTAGATAGTTAGTTTTTATTCTATTTCTTTCTCATAAAACTATAAAAATCAAAAAACAGTCTCGTTGTCTTAGGACAGTTTGCAATTGATTTTTGCAGGTTTTCTTCCAAATTTGTGATTTATAAATATTGTACATTTGTGATTAAGATTTGATTCAGTTAATAGTTGAATGTTAAATTTCATAGAATTATTATAGTTTAGGTAGTGAATTGTATATATTAGTAGTTTAGATTTGTTTATTAGTTTGTTTTAATTGTTATTTTTTTTATTTAGATTAGTTCATTTAGA
>JASDQU010282055.1:2103-14674 GCA_032191745.1 Picea mariana
CATTTCTGTGGGGTCTACTGAAACAAGGAGGTTTGTCGACCATTCCTTGGTGATCTCTTCCAGGTCTTCTTTTGTCAGCTTATAATAGGATTGAAGTTGTTCTTGGTGCTCATCAGTGCATGGGATTAGGTAAATAATGTGGCAGTCCACGCTGAACCTTATCAGAGGTTGGAATATTTGTAAAGTGTTCGGGGTTATGCGAGGTTCACTCCTTATGGCTACTTTCAATTGGTTATAGTATGTGTGGAAAACGACATTTGATTTCCATTTCTTGCTCATGTCATTCGAGTACCATAATGTACTGAACTTCGCGGCTAGTGGCTCAAAGGGATCAAGGTCCGAGAAGGTTGTGCCTTCTGGTAGCTCCCATTCAACAAAAGTGATCAGTGTCAGGAGCTAGCTAAAATGGAATTCATGCCCTTGATCGTGGGCTTCTCTGTAGTCAATCTCCAGTTGATTCACCAGGTACTTCGTCCAGTTCATCTGTAGTCCTGCTGTGCACTTTCCTGCGAGGTCAACTACAAAGCCAAATACTTGTGTTGGTCTATTCTTGCATGCCAACTTCCCTGTGATCAGTTGGCATGTGAGGCACAATGAGCCACTTTCAATAGAAGCTACCTTGTAGCCTCTTGTGTCTTTCTCAACATCTCCATAGGATTATTTGATCTTCTGCATAAGAGCCTGGTCTGCGGTCTTTCCAAGATAGTACTCATGGGGAGCGGGGCCCTGCATGTTAAGCTTGGTGATCCTATTTATCAGCTCTGGATCAAAAGTTATGTGGCGATCTAACCACAGGCATCCTTCGTGGTAACTTGCTAGCAATAATTTTACACAAGCATTCACCTCCTGGTGTCTGCTAAAGTGTGGTATTTTCGTAACATTGAGCAAAGTAGACTATGCGAGGTTCATCATCCACTGCTAAGGGCTGAGCTTTGAATTCTTTCCCTTAGTTCTCATCAAGTACTTATACGAGGCGAGCATGCTGTAAGCTTCATGGTCCCCCAAGTTGAAGTTGCAAAACTTCAACGCTATAACCTTGTCTTGATCTGCGTGGTAGGTGTGTACTCCTTTCGGTAGATATGCAGTGACTAGGGTGTATTCAAAGTCTCTAGGGACACTATCCCTGTTAATCTCACCGCTCAAAGGGGGTATGTAAGTTGGTAGGATGGATGGCACTAACTTCGCGTTGGCTATGTCATCCTTATGCTTAGTTCTTCTCTCTACGCTGGCTCGAGATGTTCTTTCTCGAGCAATCGAAGGGGAGGCTTGTAGTCCTCCCTTGAATGATGCTTAGACTCTGGTGGACATTCCTCTTTCTGACATGACTCTCTCAGTCATTAAATCGAGAAGAACCTCTGTGACAGATTCTTCAATTTCGGTGAGATCGTCGAACATACACACTCGAGAAAGATAATTGGGGTCACAATGATCTCAAAATAATGCATTAGGATGAACAATCTACTTGCAATGATCACTGTATACAATCACTAGTTATGTGGGCTTCGATTTTTGAGTTGGCAAAAGTGTTCTTCGAGGAAGGCGCGACGAGCTAAATAGGAAATTCATCAACAGTCTACTTGCAACGAGTATGAATATTCCATGAACTTTGATCCATCTATTATGGCATGGTCCAATGGTCTGGTGGTGATCCTTTAATTATTTTATGTCCATTCAGGGTAGAAGTCAAATGGGTATTTCGGTTCAACGGCTATATTTCTTCGCCATGGCGAAGTGTCGTATGTCGCTATTCTGATATCCTGACGAAGCTCAATTCCTGTGATTTCTCCTTCTACGAAGTTTCCTATGGATTCTTCTGTAGCTTTTCAATCTTTCTTCTCTTCTCACTTAGCTTCCTAGCCTTCTTCCCAGTGAGCTTTGTCTCGGTCATCCTTTTTTCATTTTGATTCTTATATTCTCTCGACATAGTCACTTTGTGATGCTGAGATTCTTTCTTCATATCCAAGGGTAATACTCCTTCATCATATGGATTAGGTATTTCGGTCTTATGTGGTTCCTCTAATTCTCTTATAGCTTCGACATCCATTTCCCTGGTGTTCAATAGCTTGGATATGTTATCTTGTTCTTCCATCAAGTAGGTGATCCTTCTAGTCGTAAATTCCATGAGTTCTTGCTTCTTCTTTTCTAGGGTTACCTTTTCTTCTTTTCTCTGTATCTGGTCTTTTTCAATCTAGATCTTTCCTAACTAAGCTGGAAATGTGGCATAGTCCTTAGTAAATTTAATAACTTCAAATTCTTCCTTTGTCGAAGTTGCATGGGTACTCATAGCTATTCAGGTAATCCTGCCACATAGGGTTACCATTTTTCCTTTAGACAACCCTATTTTTCCTAGTGAAGGAACCATAGCAGGCCTTTCTAGGGTTTCCCAAGTACTTTATGTCATAATGTTCATCTGTGTTCCCTCATCCAAAGCACAGTCAATGTCGAAGTCTCGTATTCTTACTTTGATTTTCTCCTTTTATTTGAAGATCTCTGACAAACTGGCATCTTTATGTTCATCCATGGTTTCTTTCATTTTCAGCAACGTAATCTCTGATTCTTTCTAGGGTTCTTCTATAATCTTAGTCTCTTGATCTCCTTCAAGGTTTGCTTGCTCCATATTCAGCTTTTCAAGTCTAGCAATCATTCTAGGGAAATCCAGTACTTCATGGTCCATAGCCTTACAACAGAGGTAACTAGGGTTTCTCCCAGGGCATTCCTTAGCAAGATCTCCTGGTCTTCTGCAATTGTAACAAAGAGTTACTCCTCTCTTTCTCTTCAATGATCCCCAACTTTTCTTGTACTTCTTTCTAGGGTCATAATGGCTAGCCTGCAAAAATTTCTTTCTAGGATCCTGCATCCATTGGTTAGTCCAAAAATTCTTTCTATGCATAGGTATAACATATCTTTCATTATTCTTATCAGATATATTCATATCAAACTTTCTTTCATCTAATAATGCCCTAGTTTTCAAGCTAGGAAAAAATCTATCAAGCATGCCTAAATCCATACTTTAGAAATAAAAAAATTCACTTCTTTTACTTCTACAAGGCACAAAGCTTCCAAATCTAAGAAATTTTAACTATTCTTACCTTTATTGGAGCACAGAGCTTACAAATCTTACTTATTTTCTTCAGTATCAACCTCTTTTCTTGCATATCCGACTTCTTTCCTTTAGAATTATCCTTGCTTCTTCAACACAGAGTTTTTCAGATCAAGTGGATCACTACACAATAGAGCATAAATCCATGCACAAAGCTTTCACAATTTCAAGATGAATCTTTGCACAAAGCTTCTTCTGCTCAGTTCACAACAATCATAGTTTCAGGTCCTGGAAACAGAACCATTTGTTGGCACAGGGGAAGACGTAGGGTTCAATGCTACAATAACACACCAACAAAACCCTAGGTACCAACCTTTTCGGCAACACCTGTGAAGCATATGAAGTTTCACCCGAGGTAGAGGCAGGGGTGGTTGCAAGACTCAGGTGTCTGCAACCTTAGCTGGGACACAGATCCATAATTATAACACTTAGCAATCACCTATCATAGATTACTCATCAATATTCAACCCTCATGATACTTAGATCTAAGATAATGTAGCACTTAGCCACAATAAGATAGATTGGATTCGACAGATGAAGCATTAAGAATCTTACATACCAGATCTAACATTCGTTCATACCTCATAACCACAAAGCATAAATAGATCTATCTAAACACATCAAAGCACTTAGAAAAGGAAGAGACAAACACATCAGGTCGAGGCATAGAGCACAACACACAGATTTACCATGGTTCACCCCCACCCTGGGGCTACGTCCACAAAGTCTTCTTCTTTATTAGCTTCAGTTGATCAAGTTACAACAAAGACCCATCCAAATCCCTCTTCACATAAGACAGAAGATCTACACATCTCACTAGATCCTTCTTCCTTGCACTACAACACAAATCCTTCTACAGTCTCTCACAGGGACTTTCACTCAGCTCTGCAAGTCTTACACAAAATGCACAAAGCCTTGATCACACAGATTCAACCCTTGGCACTTAGCCTACATCACATAGATATATCATCCACTACTTCTCTATATGGCCTAGACATCTATATATACATACAAAATAAGCCTAAACATGGGTAAACCCATGGGCCGACATCCCAATCCCATTACGTTATCCCCAAAAACCCAAAAAGGACTCAAAAAGGGGTCTAGCTTCCATAATTTCTACTTCGCATTGCAGTCCATCTTAGACAAGCTATCAAAGTCCCAAAACCGGTCAAATATGACCAAGTGTTCCTCAAAACTTGGTCAAGGGCCTACAATACTCTTTGCAGTAGTACTTCTTTGATATATGGAAGATCGGTAAAGATCGTATCTGGTTATTTCCATTGTTGTTATGGCCAACAACGAATTTCTATTCGTGGAAACCGTGGTTGCCCTCAATGCAATGATACAATCCATGATGGTGGTTTCTTCGCACAGTAGAATGACATCCATCACAATGAAAAGAATAGTGATCTCAAATTGAACATCGAAGTGGCTCAATTCACAATGGTGTCCCTTAAAAACGAGATCCCTAGGCTCTGCCTTAATCATGAAATAAAGTTCCCTGGCAGATATCGTTGGCATAGTTCCACCCGTATAATCTTTCTTATTTATGGAAATTTAAAAAGAGTGTAATCATATGAAGAACATGATACATACTTCATTTTTATGTTTCCCATGTAGTAGTGGAACAATATTCTTGTAAGGATTCAGCCTCATACGGAGTCTGTTCGATGTGATTCAAGCACCATTGGAATCGTCTTGTTGAACTCTTCAACCTGGTATAGTTGGTTCTAGAATCCGAAACATAAATATTCTGACCATTTTCTTCATTAAGGATGATATTTGTCCCCATGTAAATTAGAAACTTGGAAAACAACAGAATTATAGTTTGTAGAAATATCATCAACTACTTACCCAACCGACACCAAGCACTTTCTTTCTGTAATCGTGCTTTTACAATGGTTAAAGGAGCCTCCTTCTTGAATGGATCTTTCACAATTTTCCTGTTGTTTGGTTTGTGGTGAATTTCGGGATGTAACTTCTAGTACTTCTTCTCCCAATGGCCATTGATTTTGCAGTAACTACAAAAATTCCATTTCTTTCCATTCAACTGTGCGATCCTAACAGGAGGACATGGAAGGTGTGGGTTCTTCCTTGTCTCACTTCCTTTGGACAAATCTGTCTTCTTAACACAAAATTTCTTCATTTGATTCTTGGCTACATCATGGTTAGAATATCTAATGCATAAATCAGTTTTCTTATATTCAAGAAAAGAATTTGAATGACTTTTATACCTTCCTAGTTTATCTTTGTTGCAAATATGATGAGGACTAGCTGCTTTGGCTCCTCTATTGAAATCCAATTATGTAGAAGTGGCTCTTGCTTTAGTAGTCTTTGAGCACTCTCCAATCTCTACCTTTCCATAACCCAAACCTGCAAATGGTGGTCTTTGTACCATCTCTAATGGTTGAGTGACTCCTTGGCCATTAATGTCAAGTCCACCTCCTTTGTATCCCATTTTAGTGAGAAGCTTCATGCCAACATTATTATCATACTGAGATGAAAGTGAACATCAAGAAATACTCTCAACGCATAGCTCGGTTTGAGTTTGTGCATTTACGTTAGAAGGCTCTTTGTCTTCCATTCGCTCACCAAGATGCAACTTAGCCAAGAGATAATCCTTGGTTTGCAATTCAAGTTGCAATTATTCAATAATTTCGTTAAGGACTTCTCCATGAAGCCGAGACCTCTCTTGAATCTCCTGCTTCTCTTCTTATACAACCTACAAAAGTCTCCTCAACTCTACATTTTCAGCTTGAATGTTGTGATTTGTCTCTTCCAACTCTTTGAGCCAGAATTTCTTCGTTCCTTTGCCCATGGTGATATTCACAATCTGCAAAACTGGTGAGACTTGCTATGGTACCCCTTGATATGAAAATTTGGTGAGAAATCTTCTTACATCCAAATCTTCAAAATAAGATATTTTAATGACAAAATTGCATGTGAATAAGGGAAATTTGATTAATTAACCATGCTTCATTAAGGAAATAATCACATTAAATTGTCAAAATATTGTGTATGTTTATAAATAAAAAATCTACTCAACCAAGTGAGAATGCATCAAAATCACACATACAACATTGACAACAATATGATAATGGAGTTCACTAGACCCCCTGGCTACGTCTCTAGATTCATGAATCCCACAAATATTCATTATTGATTCTTCATCAAAAGGGATGCACAAACAAGCCTACAACCTATTTCTCCTTTACAAAGACATCCTTTGAATCAATAAGATCTCAATGAGCTTTCCACAAGATTTTTCATTTCTCTCCTCCCCTTCTTGACCCCCAACAAGGGTTTATATAACATATCCATCTCAACCACATTAATATTTTCATGGAGATAATATCTCTCAAGATCCCCTAAATTAAGATCTTGGGATATCTCAAGGGATTGGTTTGAGAATATCTCTCAACCATCCATGAAGATCTCAACTCTCCTTACGAATCTCCCTGAGACTAGGGATTGAAAGACAGCATGGCTTTGTACCAAATAATCCCTTTTAAATAAAGAAAAATACATAATTATGAAAACCCTATCTCATGTACTAAACATTTTACAAATGCCATTTTTCCCCTAAATATCAACAAGACATATCTCTATCATGTTAAGTCCAATTGACTTCATTCGAAATGCATCAGAAAGATCAATGAGATCTCTTTGTTGACTACACAAATTTGGTAGTATTTGAAGACGACTGAAAATGTGTTGATTGTGAATATCCTCCTAGATAACCCAAGTATTTGCAGCCTTTTGTGAGTTATTGCCTCAACATTCCCTCTCTAGCCCCTTTTCTCCCATACAATCCATTCCCTTCCCTTGAGGTGATAAATAGGTTATGAGAGAAGGCATTTAGAAGGTGCACTTGGAGCATTGTTAAGAGGAACCTGGACAAGGTTCACAGAGTGTCGACTTGGAAAGGTTGTAATTTACAATCTTTGAGTATTGAATAAAATAATCTCTTTTCCCTATCCCAAATGATGGTTTTTATGTATTTTCTTTGATTTATACATAACAGTTTATATATAACCCTACTTGATGAATATAAATAGGATGTTTGTATCATTTTTTTCCTAGTTGTGGATGCAAGGCGGCTTTGGGAGGAGACTTGCAGCCTTGGGAGCTACAAAATCTTGAGGAGGTCAGCACCAAATGCTAGATTAAAGGTACATTTTATGACTTACTCTTTCATTGATTTATGTTCATCTATTTTGGAATGTTTGGGATAGTCTAGAATTTAGATTGAATTTTAGGGATTCATTGCTTTGTCTATACTTAGAACCCTGGTATAGTTATAAGGGGATTTTCTCGCTAGCATAACTAGAGACTCCATTGGGGACTCTCTCTAGGGTTTTGGAGGGAGGATTTTGGTTGTTTTTAGTTGGCTTCTTGATTTACTTTTGAGTTTAAGTAAAGTTATATGAGTCTTTTAAGGTTTTCTCGTCACCTCCAAGGTGCATACCAGGTTTCCCTGCCCTATCAATCTAACTACCATTTCTATTTTTTGAAAAGTTTGAGAGGTGTATGCACGTACATATGTGCCCTGCACAGTAGACAAACCACATACATACAAATCATGTTGATGAAACAACCCACATATCAGGACAGGGTTGTGTTTTCTTCCCATCTTGAAAGCATACCAAAAGAAAAATAAGAAAAGAAATCCTTCTTTTCCAGTGTTAAAATAAGTTTAATTTTTTGCAAGAGTGTGAAACACCATTAGTTGCATGACCACATCCTTTGCATAAATAAAGCCTTAAAATTAATGGTTAACTTAAAATATATTAGATTTTTTGTTTGTAGGGTTCAACGACTAGTCTAGTATTTTAGGGCCTTGAATTAATTGTGAAGAGGAAACTCTTCAAGGCCATTTTAAAAAAACATTGGATTCTCAGATAGGGAGTGTTTTAATTCTAGTGTCATAAGAGTTAGTCGGGACCTCCCTCTAACAAAGGGGATAAACATGAGGTCGCGTGAGGAAAGGTACAGGAGATAATCCCTCCAAAGTTGGACAAAACGTAGTGGGGATTGTATATTGAGGGTCTCTCTTAGAAACAATAATGATCTCATTTTCCTACGGAGCTTCATGGACCTCGAATTTGTTCGATATCCTTAGTTGTCTTCTAGACCAATTAATTTTGACACCCTTGAAGCGCTTCAGACTTGTTATCCATTTCATTACTATCATCTCGACTGTCAACTGTACCTGCTTGGTGATTGGCCGCGAGTTGGCAACCTAGTTACCAATTTTTACAAACTTACATTGGTGACTACAGGGGTATAATGTGATACCTAGGGTGAACATTGGATCATTATTCATAGAGTATACTCGAAGAGTGCTTCCATGTTCGAGTTTCACTTACACCAATTAGTCTTTCTAGTGTCGATTGGCGTAACTGTCCTTCCCACTAGTTAGTCGACTGCTTGATTTATCGTTTAGGAACTTTTAGTGTGTGTTATGTGCTCTCTAGTTTTCCATATTGTGTTATTCATTCATTTATTTGGGTCTCTGACCTAAAGCGGTATACCGCTCACTCTGTTGGTTGTGAGTACTTTTTGGTCTTCCGCTTAGAAACATAAATATGCCTCTTTATAGGCATTGTCTTTTATACCACTCATTTGCTAGAGTCAGTTTGTGAGACTTTTACGGACACAAACGATCCCCCAAGGGGAGAAACTATGCATAATATATTCATGGCTAAAGTTACTAATTATACCAACCATGAAACCCCTTCTCAAGGGGATTCTTTTCCTTTCCCTTTCTTTGTAAATGTTGGTGTCCCTTTGATGGCCACTTTCTACATTCCTGGGTTGAATGTGAGACTACCAGTTTGGTTGGGTACCATTCCAAATTCCCCAAATGCTCTTGACACTTCTCAGTTAAGCACCTTATGTCATGGGCACCATGTTGATGTTCCTTCATCAACAAAGTCTTCTCCTCCTCCCTTTGACTTCTTTGGTGAAAGTATAACTACTAGTAACCAAAATTCTAAACGAAATAAAAAGAGGAAGAATAAGATGAAGAAATCACCAACCTCTATGAGTCATGTTGGAAATAGGTCATCAACCTCTGCAAGTCATGTTGAAGACCAACACCCAGCCTCTGCAAGTCATGCCGGGGGAAACCACCTAGCCTATGCAAGTCATTTTGGGAGAAAGAATCTAGTCACTGCTAGTCATACTGGCAATAGGTCTGTAGCCTCTACGAGTCATGTTATTGAAAAATCACCAACCTATGCAAGTCATGTTGGAGACGAGAAACCAGCCACTACTAGTCATGTTGGGGGCATTGATTCTATTGAGAAACCTAAATGGATAGGACGTAAGCCTAAGTTCCCTTGTAGGCTTTGCAAGGGAGATCACCTTACTCATTTATGCCCTGGCCTTATAGAGGTATGAATATTATGGTCCCTATCTGAAATCTCTTCTGATTCTGAGTCTTGTGAAGTTTCCTCACATCCTATTTAGCTAGGGGTTGAGAAATTGGTCATGCCGATGCAATCTTCAGTGGATCCCACTTCCTTTTTGGGGGGTGATGTGCATTTTGACCATGTTGTCTCACATCCTATTCAACCAATGGTTGAGAAAGTGGTCACGTTGATGAAATCTTCAGATGATCCCACTCTTCTATTAGAGAGTGTTGAATCTACCAAAGTGGTCATGCTGATGCAATATTTGGTTGATCCCACTCTTCTCTTGGGGAGTGATGTGTCTACCGACTATGTTTTTATCATTTCCAATTCATTACTTTCAGAGAAAAGGGGCATTCTTCTCACTTCGATCACACCTCCTCTAATTCCTAGGTTGGTTTCCTTTGATTGGAACGACCTTGTTGAGCCTCGCCTTACTTATTTTGTACCTTTTCAAATAAAGGTTGAATTTAATTCAATTTTTTTTACCAATGTCTCCTAGATGAAGGAGCCTCTGCAAGTATTTTATCCTCCTCAACTTAGAAAGCTTTGGTTTCTCCCTAGCTTCTTTATACTTCACATCATTTGTTGGCTTTTGACAGACGTCTTAGTGACTATTTGGGGATTCTTCTTGAGTTACCTATCTCGTTAGGTGGGAAGACTATCCTTGTCGATGTTATAGTGGTGCAAGGCCCGTTAGATTTTAATATGCTTCTCAGAAGTGATTATTTATATGCTATGAATGATGTGGTGTCTACGCTCTCCTAGGTCATGCTTTTCCCTCATAATGGAAGCATTGTCACTATTGACCAGATGGTATCTGATAATCACCATCGTAATTTGATGTTAGTTAAGGATGCCCCTTTATATGTTTCTAGTATTTGTGTAGACTCTACCCTGCCACGACTTAATTATGTCACTTTTTATCCTCGATGTTAAATTGCTTCTAAGTAGGAACCTGTGCAATCATATTTTCCTTCTCAAGACTTGGCCTCAGGAATTGATATGTTGGTTTATCTAATAGGGGCATGGGAGCCCTTGCTTCCCCCTCTTTGTCTAAGTGATCTTGAGTATCCTTCTAAGTTTGATCTCACTATTTGTAGATCCTCAATCCCTCATTCTTATGATTTTTCGCTAATAGACTATGCTTGTCTTGGCCAGAACTTTCATCGTCATATGGAATATGGTTAGCTTGTTTCTCCCTTTGGGACTGTTGACCCTCCTCATTTGTGTGATTTCTCAGATTTTGAATTTCCTTTGGATGAGGCTATCCTTGAAGCCATGACTACGGTTTCTATACCATGGGAATAATTACACCTTGGTTTTTGATTTCTTCCCTTTTTGGAGACATTCCAGGTTGACTATCGAAGAGACTCTTAGTTAGATCCTAGTAGTGGACTCTACCTAAACCAGTACTATGCATGAGCCACAAGGTTTTGCATCATCTTGTACATATTGCACAATCTAGGTTTGTTGTTTTCAAGTTTTGTATTCAATAACACCGCTTATTTTCCAAAGTTTCTATCTATATTGGATCTATTAACTTCTGGTTGAGTGTTATTAGCCTTATCTGCAGGCTCTTTGAGATATTTTTCTTTGACTTTTGTTCATCGTATCGATCCGTTCTGACAGGTATTGACCTCAAAACTGGCATATAGGTTAGATTTTACCTAATTGCATTTTTGCATTGTTCGTTTCTTGGTTCATTTAGCCTTAGTATCAATCCCACCGAAGTTCAACACAGAACCTTCTCAACTGCTTTAGAAGTGTTGTAATTAGGTGGTAGAGATTTCCTCTCCTTGTATGCCCTAGGTAGATCCTTTCCTACATTTTTTCATCCATGCTGTGAGTCTTGTCTATAGGCTTGGGAGTCTCGTTTAGTCCTGCCATGAATTTGTGTTGAAGCCTCATTCTTCTTCATATTTTTCTGGCCTTTACCCATGGTACTCCCTAATGAGTAGGCTTTTTTATCTTTCAAGCTTGCTTTAAATTTTGAAAGCAGCATCCAACGCAACTGTATTTATTATTTTTGATATCGTATGGATTACTTGAGAAAAGTATCCCCCTGGGGTCTTCTTTAATCCCTTTTCAGACTCTCTAAAATTGAAAATATTTTCGAGCAATCTTATTTCCATTCACTCTCGCCAAAATCAAATTTGAAGGCACATCTATCAGGTGATAGTTTACCCCTTTTTCGGTATGGATGGATAATTTTACGAATAAAGGTATGCTCTAAGAATTTCAGTTCACTAGAAGAGTATTCTTAGGTGTAAGTTTAACACCTTTTTGGGCTCGAGGGACTAAATTTTTTAAAAAGGAACATTGTCCTTGGTTTTGGTTCTCTTTTTTGGGCCTTGGTTATTACTTACGCAAAAGGAACCCCCCCGAAGTCCATAGTTAATCTCTTTTCAGACTCCCTAAAATTGAAAAGATCATCGAGTGACCTTGTTCCTTCACACTCATTAAATTGGTCCAGAAGAACATCTACTTGGCATGAGTTTAACCCTTTCTCTAGCCAGTAGATTATTGTGTAAAAAGGTATGCCTCGGGAGATTCATCTCACTGGGAGAGTTCTTGTTAGTTAATTTTATTCATTTTCGGGCTAAGGAGACTAAACTCAAAAAAAGGTTGTGAGTCCATAGTTAGTCTCTTTTCAGACTTCTTAAAACTGAAAATATAGCCAAGTAATATTTTCTTTATCACACTCGTTAAAACGGTTTTGAAAAGACATCCTTTTGGGTGCAAGTTTACCCCTTTTTGAGTTGATTGGACTAATTTCGAAAAATATAGTCCTTGGGTTCTTCTTTTTGCATTTTTTCAGACTCTCTAAAATGTGAAAAAAACACCGAGCTTACCTTCTCTAGGCTCATAAAATTTACATCGAAGGAGTCTTGTTGTGTCATGCTCAATCACATTGAGGGTCTCATCTTTGCGTATTTGGCCTAATGATGGCTCCATGTTTCTCTCAACTGAACCTTTGAAGAATTCCTTATACGCAAGCCTTGCAACACTTTTTTCCTCTACGATATGACACCTTGACCCATGGAGGAAT